>JAQZBX010028986.1:0-27547 GCA_029593785.1 Cabassous unicinctus
GATTGAGCCACACCTGCTTCCCTCACTGGTACATCTCTACCTCCACTTAAATGTGAATCAAAAATTCGTGGCCACTTATATTTTAGGTCTTATCACAATGGTTCTACTTAGAACATAAGCAAATATTTCAGTTGACCTCTGAAGTCATTTTATCTTCAAAACATTATGAATGTAGACTTCCTTTATCTCTATCTCACTCCATTAACGTGCTATAAACTATTGAATGATTTAAAATAATTGCAAAAATATAATATATATTTTAAATTACTATAATTTTATTTGAAGCACATTATGTTACAGACAGCAAGGATGCTTCAAATGAGTGACATATATGACATTATTTGAAGAAATTCTTTTTATATCTATACCTATTGCACAAAAGGCTTTAATTACAACATTTGTTATTTTGTCATCTTTTTCTAGTTCTCTTTGATTGTTAAGGTCATGTGTCCTTCAAATTTAAAGGCCTAAAAGAGTAAACTGACCAGCCTAAAAATAAAAATTACATTTATTTCTTGGCTACAAGTATCAACGTTACTATGTAAATTATACCTTCTCCTCTAGCACCGTAAAGAGTTGCCATGGTGTTTCTAAAATAAGAGTTTTACAGTTAATGCGTGGAGGTTTAAAAAAACATAAGATACTGAGGGATCATGATAATACTAAGGTCTCACAGAAGATATAGGACATATTTGATTCATCTGGTAAACTACAAAATAGGTTGTGGTCCAGACGCCAAGCATGTGTTTTTTTGTTTTTTTGTTTTTGGGGGGGGGGATGTTTTCACATGAAAATCCACTAGAAATAGAGCAATCTCTTTACTTGGTCTAAGAGTTCTAAAGGAAGAAAGACATTTGTTTAGCTAGTAGGTTCATCCTGGCTTTAACCGTGGATGACAATTTATGTTAACAGGGGGAAGAAGCAATTTTATCTTTTCTCCAAAGCCCCTTTGCCTGACTGATTGTAATGATTTGCCCAAATTGGGATTACTAGTTGCTGGGTCATTCACGTGCAGATTATTTTCTCCTTTAAACTCTAAGCCAAGTATAGAAAATCCTTAATATTTGTGTCTATTTTGTATCAGTCACTGAGACTTTTTACGTTTTTATTTATTATTAAAACAATTTTACCAAATAAAGGTCCCCTAAGCACAACTATTTACATTTCTTTATAGCCTCTTCTAATATCTGACATAAGTATGCAGTTTTAACTGGTATTACCTTTTGATTTAGGATTTTTATCTGAGAGCACAATGCAATATGAAGAGTCTCTTGAAAATCATCTTTCAGATCTTTTTACAGAATGAACTTATGCACTGCTACTGTAGTATTCTCAAGGATTACATGTAAACATAAAATGTATACCTGAGATTGTTTTTTTTTTGCAGAAAGCAGGACTTTGTTTCTAAAAAGCTTTTATGTATACTATTTCACAGAAAATACTCATTGTTTAACCATTTGGAGAGCATAAATGATGATATGGATCATGTCTGTATGTTGTGTAATGACTGAAAAGTATAAATGTAATCTACTTTGAATTTTGTAAAATAAAACAAAAACTGGAGGCTATCTTTGTTTCTCTGCCCATCTCAATTTGTGTGTATGTATGTACGTGTGTGTGTATGGCAACACATTGTAAAGGAAAGAAATTACTTTAAAAAATCTATTACTGTGAATCATTTTGACCCCAAAGACACATTTGACAGCAAAGTGTTAGGGTTTGGAACTATAGGAAACCTTGGTATTATAATCTTATTTATCATCAATAAGTCTTGCACAAACCTCCAACCCAGCCCATTTGGTTTCTTAACAGAAAGGATAGGTGTGTTACAAGGGTTTGTGCAAGGAATCACAAGGTTTTGTTTAATCAAGTCTTCAATTATTGGAATAAGCCCCTGAATAGCTTCTGGGTTTTAAAGACTATTGAGGCAATTTTGGCAAATGGCTTTGAAAGATCTATTTGAACTTTTATATATTCAGCATTTTTAATTTTCCTTATATCTGTTGCAGAAGAGGTCCACAAGCTGCTGGACACGTCAGAGAGGTCTGGGTTTTGGGGTTTGAAGACTGACCTAATCATGATCGAGTTTTGCCTGTATGTCACAATCTAACTTAGGTTCCAGAGGGTCTGGAAATTCTAAGGTTATTTCTCCTCCTGAGGAGAATCTGATAAGGCCTTCTAGCTTAGGAAGTAAATCTCATCCCATTAGGTTTATTGGAGCTGTGTCACATAAAAGGAAAGCATGTTTTTCTGTAATAGGTTGGAAGTCATCTGTATAGTCTTTGATAGGAGGAAGCTTCTGGACTTGGTTGGAAACCCCTACCACCAAGACTTTTGTTATTCCTAGGGATTTTTTTTTTTTTTTATCAGGGTGGGGATGTCAAAGTAGAAAGGGTCACTCTGGTATCTCCTAACACAGTACAGAGTTCTTCATTAATCTTAATGTATCCCCTTGCACAGGTTTAAGGGTATTAAGGGAAGCAGTATACCAATGGGTCTCTCAGAGCCCCGATAGGGTTGGCTTGGTCTTGAGAATCAAATTTTAAATTTTCTCTAATAGAACAATGGGGCAGTTCATATGGCCTGCACTGGTTTTGTTGGGGGTTTAAGGGTAGACATTCTCTCTTCCAATGTCCAGGCTGTGTGCAATACAAGCAGACATTTCTAGTAACTGTTTCTGATTTGCCTCTTCTAAATCTAGGCCTTGTTCCCATGCTCTTTTAAATTAGTCTATTTTGGAATCACTACTTGTTTTTTATATCTCAGTATACCAATTAAAAAACACATTCCTTTACTTTTGGGGTGTTTGGGATCCTCTGTTTACTAAGGCCCCTCTCAAATGAATAAATTTGTCTAAAATAAAACTCCCCCATCATGGCCACTGTAGCTCCTAGCTATCTTTAGTATAAAACATCCATTTTTCTAAGAAAACACATGGTCTTGATCCATAATTCATAAATATAAAATTATCAGGAGTTCCAGATGGTGGAGAGTTAGACCAGGAAGAACCCATTTTTAAAATTAGGTCTTTTATATGCCCAGTGCTCGCTTTCTTTCTCTTCCAAAGGGTGGGTGTCTTACCTGGTGCCTCCTCTAGACCCAGTCCAGTTCTCATATGCCCAAATAAACTTTGGGTTGCTCAACACAAAGTTATGGAGCTCAGATCTGAAAGAAACTTATCTGTGGCCTCTTGAGCAGCTAGAAAGCAGTGAGCACAAAATGGCTTCATGGGTACCTTCTCCTGGATACTTGTTGCTGTTGAGGGCTATCAGGAGTCTCCTTTGGATCCTACTACTTCTGATGCCAAATAGTTTAAATGATAAACTGAGGCAATTAAAAATTTTTGTTAAAGTTTATTTGGGCAATAAATGATTTGGAAATCAGGCAGTGCCCAACTGAAAGTGGTAAGGAGTTTGGCCGAAGGAGAGTAAAGGGGAGGCTTGTATAGGGCAAAGGGGAAACAAGTTAGGGAAATTTTCTGATTCGTTATCTAAGCTGCATTGCCTTATTTGGGCTGTTTCTGATAGAAAACCCCTTCCTAAAGTGTCTCTTTGTTATTGATTGATGTTAAAGCTCTACCTCCTAGTACAGCAGGTCTTTATGGAGAGGCTGCCTCTCCCAAGTTTCCATCTTCTTACTTTGGCTGGTCGATCAGAGATTGTTCAAGGGTTGTCACCCTAGTCTAATGACCTCCTCTATTTTATTTTAAAGCCAGGAGTCGAACCAGGGGCCTTGTATATGCTAAGCCAGCATTCTTTCACTGAGCTATTCTTCCTCCTCCTTCCTCTATTTTATTTTAACAACCTCTGTTGTTTTTATGTAGGAATGCTGTTGATTTATTTTTATTCTTTCCAACCACTTTTCTTTAATTCATTAGTGTTATTATTTTTCAGTTGATACTCTTGGCTATTCTAGATATATACTTGTATTGTCTACATTTAATAATTTTCTCTTCTCAATTGTTTCATTTTATTAATTTTAATTACACAATTAGCATATAAGTACATTACCCTTTTTAAAAATTAAAACATTATAGAAAAGGCTAAGGCCACTTAGACCACGCTCCTGGCCCACTAGTACCCACTGTCTCCACACCCCTCCCCTGAACCCTGAATGTCAGTTTATTGTGTATCCTTCCAGACTTTTCCCCATGAATTTTCAGACGTATGAATGTACTCATAGAAAATATATGTTACATTTGTGTATGCTTTACATAAATGGTATAAGGCTACATACATTGTTCTGCAACTCTTTCATACAGAAAATCATATGATAGAGATGTCTGTAAATGCCCATATAAACCAGTCTACTTCATTTTAAAAAAACTGCTGCATAATACTCTATTGTATGCTTATATCATATATTCTTTAGCCTTTCTCCTATCGATGAGAAATTAAAGTTTTTTATTTTGAGCTGTAACAAACAGTAATGCAATGATCATCTTAGCAAAAGCATTTTTTGCAAATATTTCTTTATGGTTGATACTGAGTAGTGAAATTGTTGAGTTACTATAGACAATTTTAACTTTTAAATAAATACAGCCAAATTACTTTCCAAAATGGCTATACCAGTTTAACTCCCATTTGCAGTGTATGAGAATACTCAATTCCTCCACACCTTTGACCAACACTTGAGATTAGCAAACATTTTAAATGTTTTGCCAAGATTAAGGGTAAAAAATTGGAATGAATTCATTGTTTTAGTTTATGTTTCCCTACTTTCTAGTAAGGCCTATCTTTTCAGATGTTTATTGTCTATTTGGTTTTCTGCTGTGAATTGCCTATTTATATCCTTGCACATTTTAAAGTCTGGTTGTCTTTTTATTGATTTAGAGGAATTGTTTATGTACTCTGGATTCTTACCTTTGTTGACTATGCTTCAAATGTTTTCTTCATTTTAATTTTTAAATTTTGTCTTTTTACATTGTTTATTGTGCCTTGCCTTATTTGAGTGTAGTCAGATTTATATAAAAGACTTTTTTGTTGTTGTTAAAGATTTATTTTATTTATCTATCCACCCCCCTCCCATTGTTTTGCGCTTACTGTCTGCTCTCTGTGTGTTTTTCTGTGTCTGCTTGTCTTCTCTTTAGGTGGCACTGGGAACTTATCCTGGGATCTTCCGGAGTGGGAGAGAGGCGCTCAATCTCTTGCGCCACCTCAGCTCCCTGGTCTGCCGCGTCTCTTATTGCCTCTCCTGTGTCTCTTTTTGTTGCATCATCTTGCTGCGCCAGCTCTCTGCACAGGCCAGCACTCTGCGTGGGCCAGCTCTCTGCTCAGGCCAGCTCGCTGCGCGGGCCAGCTTGCCTTTCAGCAGGAGGCCCCGAGAATCGAATCCTGGACCTCCTATATGGTAGACAGAAGACCAATCTTTTGAGCCACATCCGTTTCCCTATATAAAAAACTTTTGTGTTCTGTTTAAGAAGACTTTCACTATCCCAAGCATATGGAAATATTCTCTCATATTTCCTTCAATACATTAATACATGTTATATTTTATTTTAAAAATTACTGTGGAAACATATAAAACATAAAATTTCCCATTTTAACCATTTTTAGTGTACAATTCAGTGTCATTAATTACATTCACAGTGTCGTGCTACCATTGCTACCATCCCTTATCAAACCTTTTTTGTCACCCCAAACAGAAACTTTGTACCTGTTAAACAATAACTCCCTATCCCTCCTCTCTCCAGTCCCAGGAAACCATGAATCTTCTTTCGATCTCTATGAATTTGCTTATTCTAGATATTTCATATAAGTGTAATTGTATAACATTTGTCCTTTTGTGTTTATTTCACTAAGCATATTGTTTTCAAGTTTCATCCATACCGTAGCATGTATCTGAACTTCATTCTTCTTTTATGGCTGAATAATATGTGACTGTATGCATATACCACAACTTTTTAAGCTCAGATATATATTACATTTAAAATAAATAATCCTTTTTCCATCCTTTTAATATGTTTCAAGCATGAGGGTGGCAGTGGTTCCCAAGTCAACTTAGTTCTATCTTGATTGGAACTCTGCTACTGTTTCGTTGTTGTTGTTGTTATTGTTCATTTGTTTATTTTTTTAATCACTTCATCTTCTTATGTTTTCTGCTTTTATTTCTTAGGGGTCATATCTTCTTGCTACCTATTCAGTATGCCAATTAGGAATTTTCTAAGAATTGCAATCATTTCCTCTAGTCAGTGATTCTCAGGGGTAAACTCTTCCTTTGAGTCTTCAGGGGGTGGTTCCTTTTTCTTGGTCTGTGATATTTTTCATAGGTCCTTGCTTCACTCATCCTTCAGTGAGTAAATTAGACCTAGTGTTTGCTAAGGAACAGTGTGTATGTGTGTGTGCTTTCTTTGGCTCCACGTCCTGTTAGTTTGATGCTGGTATACCTACCCAGGTCTACATTGGGACAGCAGGTGAATAAGCACAGCTCTTAGCCCAATTTGCAAAGTCTGATAAGCATTCATCTACGCGCAGCTCTGTTGAACTGGGGCAGTAATACCTTCTACCTCTATTGTCTGCTTTCTTGAAAAAGTACATGAAAACTATGAGCCATGCTTAGTTTTTAGAACCATGCTTGACTAAACGAGAAACCCAGTTGTTTCAAGAGCATGTGCACTAGCTGCTGCTGACTGGATCACTCTTTCCCCAGGCCTCTAGGTTCATTCTTTCATTTCTTTCAAGATTTTACTCAAATGCCATCTTTCATTGATGCCTGCACAAAACACTCTATGTTTGTAATCCTTTTGATTTCAATCGTCCTTATCTCCTTCCCCTGCTTTATTTTTCTCCATAGCACTTATCACCTTTCAACATACTATATTCCATACATTTCAACTATATTATTTACTTAAATTTTTTTGTTTCTTTCATTTACTGATGTATCCCCAGTGTTTAGAACAATGATTGGCATAGAGTAGATACTCAGTAAACATTTGAAGAAATTGAATGAATGAATGAACAAATGCCTTGCCGGTAGAGTTGTTCTTGCTCCTACTCTGTCCTACAAAGTTCGTATATGAGGACTACATCTTTTGAAATGGATTATACAACACTAATCTCCTGTAGTGCCTGATGTCTACATAGGAGTTGTGTTCCTTAAGGGATATAGAGTTACTGATGTGGTAGGGATTTAGGAAAAGCACACAGGAGTCATATTGTACCTGATTAAAAGGTGTGTCCTCTGAAACTGCCAGTAAGTTGCACTTTTGAACCAGAACCTGGTCATTGATGTTTTTAAAAATCTTGAAACATATTGCCAAATTATTTTTTTTAATTATGCCAATATGCTAATTTACCTTCTCTTTCCAATATTGTTATTAATTTAAATTAAGCAGTGGCTATCTTGTGTAGTGGATGCACTCACAAGGTTAAACTAAACTCTGTGCTGTTTTAAAAAATTATCTTAGCAAGGAAATGAGGTCTAATGGTCTTTGAATCAGTTATCTATTATCACAAAAATGTTACACAACCATCACAAATTATCACTGGCATATAACCATAAGCATTCACTGCTCATGTTTCTGAGGTTGACTGGAGGTTAGCTAGCTGGCTCTTCTGTTCTTGGCTGGGTTTGCTCAAATCCCCTGGGGTGGCTCAGTTGTTGGTGCATCTAGTTTGGGCTCAGCTCTCTTCTTCCCAGTCATGTCTCTCATTCTCTTCTTTCCCCAAGCATGTACTCCTCATGGTGATAGTAGAACAGCAAGAGAGAGAGGTCAAGCTCAATTGCGCAAGCATTTTATATACCTTTGCTTGTACTGGTTGGTCACAGCAGGTGGGATAAAATGCCCGTCCATGGTAGTAGATGACTGCAAGGTTATGAGATAAAGGGTGTGGATACAGGGAGGGGTGAAGAATGAGGTCATTTTATGCCATCTACTAGAGTCTTAAAAAAGAGATTCTTCCCATTGTCATTTAATTTCTCCTACTAAAAGAATAAGCTTGAAAAAAGAGCAATATATATCTGTAAATATATTTTTAGGGGCAAATATAAAAGTCTGGTTTAAGATAAAAATCATGATCCAATTTTTATTACATTTAAAAAGTCATAAGGATTGCATAACTGTATGAAGAAAAATAAAGAAAACTACAAGATATACTCTTTGGAATAAAATGGAAAGAAATACAAGTTCTTGGGTATATATAAGTGTCCCAATGGCTAATTTGTACAAGTTCTAACACTAACTTATTCAGAGCTTTCAGACATTTAAAAAAAATCTCTTTGTAGCTGCTTTTTCACAAATCTCAGGCTATGAAGGGTCTTTTTAAGTGATTCAGTCATAGTTACTAAGCATCACCTCCCTCTCTTCTCTGTTCACTGTTTCAAGAAGAACAATGTTATTTCCCTCTTGCCAATAATTCTAAATTATTTTTCCCAATCTTATACTTGTTCAAATTCTCTCTCCATATCAATATATTCCATCCATCCTTCCTCTACTGTATTCCCTTTTCCCCATAGCATCTTTACTTGTTAATTATTATTATTAGTTTTTGATGGCATACTCAGGATTGGGAGTGTTGCTACTCATTAAAATGATGGGTTAAATCTCAAATGAGGGAGAATACATTGGTATATTGCTAGATCATGAACTCCCTGTCGGTAAGGACCATCATTGCGACACAGGACCCAGCATATAGTATGTATCCAATAAATGGCTCATTGAATGAAGGCAATGGGGGGTAGAAGTTGAATGCATGGGCCTTGAGCTCCTTGGGCTCAAATCTGGACTAGACCATTAACTAGCTTTTTGATTTTGGGTAAGTTAATTAACTTCTCTATGACTTGTTTTTTCAGCTTAAAATGGATGTATGGAAGCTACTTCACAGGGTGAGCCATGAAAAGCATGTGGTAGCTATTATTGCTATTACTACTACTACTGCATTTGGTGCTAATGCCAGCTCTTACAGGTGATGAGATGGAAGGGCTATGGCAGTAAGAAGCCCACAGCCTTCTCTGGTGAAGACACATTGGCTCTGAGTTCCTGGGGTTGCCTGTGTCACAACCTGGGCTTCCTTCTCTTCCACACCTCACCCTCCTGGCAAATTTCCTAATGATTATACCAGGCCAAGGAGCCCAGGATCCCAAGGGATCTTTTGTGACAGGGCATACCTTTAGCCCCCAAGAGAAGGTTGATGGCCTTGAGCAAGTCAGTTTCCTCATCTCCAAGATAAACTAGTCAGACAAGAGTGTCCAAGTGTCTATCCCCAGCTATAAATATGATGGTTAGCTATAAATGTTGAGGGTTAGAAGAGAAGCCTGACCTCTGTAACTCCTTTCATTTATTCTGTTCGGGAACTGTCCTCTATAAGCATAATTAAACCATGTCTTGAATATAAGCTATTGGTGTCATGATTTCTCATTCATTATACAATTAATGAGTTGTCAGCACAACATATTGAAAAAGTATGGCCATAGAAATCAGGAGATCTGAAGTCTAATCTTGATTTCAGAATAATGGTAAGATTAAAACACAAAGTAATATAATCTACTTTTTTCTGTAAATTTGGTCTATATGTTAATTTTTCTCTTCTACCCTAAGAAAAATTATTTTCATCTAGAACGAGTCTAAAGTAAATCCAGCATGTGAATAAAAATGCAACATTGAGATTTCTCACTGTCTCCAAATCTATCCCTCCAGTTTTTCCTTCTCTCAATCCTAACCATACTTTTTGTAATGCTAAAATATTTTCTTCCTCAAGGAATAAGTCAGCTTCTGACCTCCCGGTGAGAGACACATGGTTTATCTTTTAGAGGCTTGGGAAGAAGCAACGCCATTGCATTATTGTGATAAATGCCACTGTACACGACATTTTTGCCTAGTGCTGGCCTTTGTCCTATACTCATGGGGGGTGTTAGGCCATGGCTGGATTGCATTGTAGAAGCATTTCAACAGATGGAAACTAACTTAAGCTGGTGTGCAACTGTTGTGACATAAAGGACCACCACAGAACGTAGCCCACATGGTTTGTGTGCAATTCTAATAAGCATAAGTTGCTACAAAAGCCATTCCTTTATTCACAGATCTGTGAATCCACCCTATGCTTTTTTTGAAATATATTTTTTCAGGGGGTTGTTCATCATAATAGCTGATAGCCTTCTGTGTTGCTTTATTGCTTACACCCAGTGAAAGCATAGGCACAGTATCAGAACTACAAAATTGTTATGCCATTTTGCAATAAGGAGCACACACGATGCCATACCAAAGAGAGTTTATTGACATTCCTTGATGGTGGTGTGATGGAAGAGAAAGCGTGGCCTGAGTATCACGTGACATTTCTCTTGTTAATGTAAGCAAAATCAGCCCAATATTGTGGACTTCTCCTGCTATTGACTAGAACAAAGACTTTTAACAAAATTATGATTGACATTTCTTTAGATAAATTGGAAGCTGCAGGAAGTAGGCTAATGGAACGATATTTACTCAATATACTACCTCTAGGTACCTTTTTTATCTACTAGAACAAAGGGACTACATGTCACTAACAGGAAAAGAACACTTTCTCTTTTGGACCATATAATGGCTGGAACATCCAACCCAGAATTTTATAATATAGTATTGCAGTAATTTTAATAATGAACACTGAAGTACATAATAATAATAATAAATAATAATAATAATAAAGCACCACGTTTGTTATGTAAAGTTCTAACTACTTTCATTTGAAAGTGTTTCATCTTGACTGGGAAAATATTTGTGGCAATTGAGAAATTTTCTGAATCCAGATTTTGGACACATGGTTTGACACATGGACTGGCAATGAGATAGATGTAATCTTAGAAATGTCCAGATCGCTGGCTTTACACATAAATGTACTTACTGTTAAAGGATGCATGTTCATATATTAAAAGAAATAAGGATTTAGATCTTGCATATTTAAAGCCTGCCAAAAATATCACATATCTCTCTTTCTTAATTTTCTCACATCCTCCAAGCAATTTTTGTGCTATAATAGCAAAGGTTATAAAAAGTTCTTATAACTGTCAACTTATAGACTCAGGAAGCTATCTAAAAAGAATTTATTAGATTTAGAATATTTCCTCTGGCCCTGCAGAGTCAATTTTTATTATTAGGAACATCTTCATATTATATAAAACATTTGTGATAAGCATGAAATCATTATTATTTATGATACTTTATAGCATTTTAAAAGCATTTTCCAAAATTGCAATTCATAAATTTGCTCTTATTTGTTGTTCTTGTTTATCTCCCAATTAAGAGTATTCTACTCTTACTAAAGCTAGATGCAAAAGATCTTGTTTTAAGGGGTTTGGGCTTATAAGTGATTAATTTTACAATTTGCCTCCATGGAGAAAACTTGTGCTTTAAATTAAGAAAAAAATTACAGTTGGAACAAACAGGTCTGACTTACCAATAAATTATATGATGTGGTGTGGTTTACCTCCTCTAACTGGGGAAGTTAATGAAATAATTTAGTTCAATAGCTGTTTTACCATATAAATACAAAACTATATATATATGAGAAACATTACATAAACTTCTTAAATCAACCTCATGATAAAGGGATTTTAAGCCAAAGAAACACCATTATAGGAATAGAGAGATAAAAAGGATCTCTCTATAACTTATATCTTTGCTTCTCTTCTCTTTGTTTGCCTTCGTTAAAGATTCTATGCAAGCTTGTAATGGAATACTAAGGCCCCACTTAGCAAGCTTAAGATTCTTTCAGCTGACACCTATTGATATCAGTATTTCCTTATGCAATTTTGTACTTCTATGAAGAACTTCTTCTTCCTGTTATGTTTTGTGGGATATATCTAGAGCCATGGCATTGGTATAGAATAAGGAAAGTTAGGTGGAAAACCATTTATGCCCAAGTTATCTATATATATTCCTAACTACCTTGTTCCTTTTGTATATGGGTAAAATAGGGCTTATTATTTGATGCTTGTGCAAAATGTAAAGCTCCCTGAGAGCAGGTTCCATTTCTTGATCAACTCTCTCCCTTGTCAATGCCTAAAAAATAATCTAAATACTAAAAATAAGTGTTGACTACTTCAACTGATGAGTATTATATCTGTATATAAGATGCCTCCTCTGTTAGAGATGCTGTTCAAAGAGTGAGAATACGGATATGGTGGAATTATTTGCATAATTCTTGTGTTATGATTTAATAAATAAATAACAGCTCTAGCAGAATCCATTACTTTTCAGATGTTGAAATATGTACTGAATTTTACAAGTCCCTCGAACTCTATATCATATAATGTACACATTCTATCCCATTTTGGTAAATAAATAGAAGGCTAAATTTCTATAACTTATACTCCCTGATTGACAACAGACAGAGACACAGCAGCAAGGAGCACTGGACATTATAATTAATTCCTACCAGAAGAATGCTTTAGCTTACAGTGCAGAGAATACAAATAACCCACTGTCCATATACAAACTGGTGTAATGAGCACCAGGCGTTGTTTTGTATGAAACTCATTTCATCTTATATTTCTCACATTTCCCCCTTGTCTTTTTTTCTATTGAAAGCCACAATTCAGCATTTAAGTCACAGGGCCCCTGTAGCTCTTCTTTTCCCAGTTAAGAAAAACACTTTCATTTATGACACATTTCAGACAACATGGAGAACAAGGTTCAAAAAATAGCACATGACCATTATGGTTGGGTTTATTTCAAAGGTAATCAAGAGGTTAGGCTGTCTTTGGAGCCTGCAACTGTTTTTCTCAAAACACTATGTTTTCTGAGATATCCTTTTACCAAATGCTAAAAGAAACTGGGTATTTATTTTGACACAAATCAGTGTGCCTTTGGAGTGTTAGGTTTCTGCTCCAGGAAGATTGCTGTGGGTGAAGGAGAAGAACCATATTGCCCTTGATCCTTTACAAGCACCATCATTCTCTGCAGCTTCTTATTTAGTGTGGTTCAATCAGAGATGAAGAAGTTTGAAAGCATGATCTAAAAAGAAATATGTGCAAAAAAACCAATATCAAAGTTTAAAAAAAAAGTTTGCCAAGCAAGTCATGCCTGACTTTAACAAAAGTCATGAGATTATCTATATATTTTTTCCCTTTGTAAAGAAGTACAGCTAGATTTTAAAAAAAAAAAAAATAAAGCAACTAAACAAAACAGTGTAGAACTCAGGTATTCAAGCCAACGTGATATGTCCTTCTTCCCTTTCTCCTGCTTGTTTCATCACCTTCTATACAACACAACAGGGGTAGAAGCCTTGTCCTTTATGCTACATAATGAGATTTCCTTCTTGGACACGTGCACAAGTTTGTGCTTCTTTTGTGATGAGTATTTACTAGACGTGCTCCCCCTCTTAAATTTCTCTGAATTCAAGTTGAGCCCACAGTTCCCACAACCATTGAGATGCACATCAGCACATCATCATTTCTTGCTGCTGTTTTTTGTTGGAAAGTGTCTTATTTGCACCATGTGTCTAGGCTAGTTATGCCCCATAAGTTGAATGTATAAAAATTTCGGTTTTGCCACTGCTGTCCTTTGGATGGATAATATGCACAGAAAAAAGAATGGGAGGAAAAGAAAGAGTTGATCAGCATCTAGTTCTGGAGTTGCTTGTTAGAAATGATTTTAAAAAATGGTGGCTTTGCTCAGAAGACATGGGCATATAAAAGCTTGGAATGCCTAATGCTCAAAATTTTCCTTAAATGATATAAATGGAAGTAAACATTTATTACCATTTGGTCAAGTGTAGCATAACTTGCATTCATATTTCATTGTTAGTAATGGAGGTATGTGGAGATATACACAGACCTCGAGACAGCTGTATTTTTTTTAATATTGCATACAGGCTAGCAGTTCATTGAAAACAGAGGATATAAGCCTGAAGGTTAGATCTCAGAAGAAGGCAGTTCTTCATGCACAGCTTTTGTCAATCCTGATTTGGTTTGAAAATAAAAATCATGGAATACAAAAATCAAAGGAGTTGATTAAGGGAAAAGGTAAGGAGAATCATCCCAGAAAGGGTGATGATGTCACTGGCCAGGAAAACATCAGGCAAGTTTACAGTTCCTCACTCAAGCCCAAAGGTGCTGGTTTCTTCAACTGCCGTTAATAGCTTTTCATACAACATGGTGTATGATGGATAGGGTGGAAGATCCAGTCGATTGAAGCATGTGTGTGCCCTAAATAGAGGAGAAAAGATTGGTGAGAGTGTTTGTTCCAAAGATACAACTGTTTTTGGATTATCTGTGACTCAATCTGAAGCTGAATCTTAGACCAGTTGGAAGGAGGGGAATAATTAGAAACGGGTGATTTTGCATTTGTGAAGCAAACCCCTTTTGTTTACCCATTGTAAACTCTTACAGTATCAGCCACATTTTACAACTAAGTTAGGAACTTGGATGTGGTTGGTGAAGGAGACTCCTTGCCCCGCTCTGGTTTCTGGGCCTCTGTAAACTATGTGCATTCACTTAGAGGTGCCAGTAGACACCCTGGAATCCTGAGACCCTAGTCTCCATTCAAGTCAGGTGTACCCTGGAGATGTGTCTGAGCCCTCTAGGTCAGTGGAACATGCATAACCTGAAGCAGAAGGGTTGCATTTCCCAGAAAATCTGAGCTTGTCTGTCAGGCAGTCATCTCTGGATGGCACCAAGTGAAAGTGCCCAGAGAGTCCCCATGTCACCTGCCCTGAGTTCTGCCTTTTTCATAGTGTGCATTATCCTGCTTGCCAGTGTTTGGCCTAGACAAGAAATGTCTTCCCCTGCCTCATTGCTAATGCACAGAGTTGGACAGGACTCTGCCTCACCCATGCGGGCCTCAGCAAGGGAGGACAAGGTGACCGGGCACATACACAGATTCCTCCCGTGAAACCTCAGATTGCCTAGCTAGCTGTGCTGGTGTACGATTTACACTTTTGTTTTGAATTACATAAATCAGAGTGTTGCCACATAGGCTCATGTAGCACTCAGGGTATGGTGGAGATTATTGAGAGAATGAGGGAGGATGGGAAGAGGGGAGAGATAGGGGAAGTTAGGTTCTCCTGCCCTGTGGGAATCTGAGGAGGATGCTGTTGGTTTTTCCTGCCCAGTATCCATTCCTTCTCCTGTTAACAGCCACATATTGTCCTTGGGGAACTAGCCCTAGCCCTCCCCTGATTCTACCTTAAGCCCCAAGAGTGGGCATAAGACAGTAGACTATCTGGCTGTAGGCCTTAAGGACTTAACTGAGTTGGAAACACAAAAATAGACAGAGATGGGCAGTTATTAGATTATTATCTAAGACTCAAACTGGCCCATGCTGACTTACAAAGAAAATAATTGAAATACTGTACCTAAATGTGAGTCACTGTTTGAGTGAAAGTGGAAAGGAACTCAGTAAATTGAGTAGGAAGACAATTACAGTGGTCCTTCTCTATCTTTAGAAAGATTGAATCTAAGTCATATACTAAGCTAGGGCTAACTCGGTTCAGTGGAGCAGAAAAATCCCAAGAATGCTTTTGGACCTAGTAGAATTAGCCAAGAATGAGATATGAGCAGACCTCATCTCCCTGGTTTTCTTCCTCTGGACATTTTAATGGGCACTCATGATTGGGACTATTACAGAAAAAAATCCCATGTTTACAAGATTGTCAGAACCAAATTAATTCTGTAAAAGAATTTCTGGGAATAAACAGAAATCATTAGCAAATGATACCGCACTCCTTATCTAAACATCCATAATTTCTTCAATAGTTGCTTTATGACATATAGCTACAGCCTTGGTTAACTACTGCCTTAAGTAAATTATAGTTTGTAATCTAGAATGATGAGCACAATTAAATCTGCACAATTAAAACACCAATTGATTCAGCATTCTTAAGTGCAAGCCATCCTCCAGGTGTGGTCCTAACAGCACAAAGCATCTGATTACATCATTTCCTGTGGATAGATAGCAAGGTGGTTGGGCATGATGAGAAAGCACAGAACCAAGGGTCTGAAGGCCTATATTCAGGTCACAGTCTCGCCTCAGTTTTCTCACTTGTAAAATGGGATAATAATACATATTCTTTTTACCTTAGAGGGTTGTTTTGGGATCAGTGACAGAACACACATAAATGGCTTTCATAAACCGTGAGTAATCATTCAAACATATGACTCTCTTAAATTAACCCTGTTGGCTTTAACCTTGGAGTCCATCCTTTTGAGAAAATTTTGAATTTTGCCATTCACTGTATTATTTACCCTTCTAATTTGTGTCATCTACACAACTGATCTCCCTGACTCCTCTGCTTCCCCCCCCAAGTTATTGATTAAAATGTTAACCTAAGAAAGCTTTGCGCCTCTGTAATAGAAACCACATTAAAGTTACTTAAAACACACACACACACCAGAAAAAAGAGACAACTATCACTGTGTACTCTTTGCTTCTGGTTGTTCAGCCAGTTCTAACACCAGTTATGTAGATTTTGCCTTCCTTTTCTGCCGGGTCTTCTTAAAGACATTTCTTCTACCTAACTATGGCTGCATTCTTTTCAGACACGTTCTTGCTCTCATCACTGCTAAATCTACTCTCTTTAAAGTTTGTTGATAAACTCTTGACCCCCAAATTCAGGAACCCATTCTTCCAGAACTTGGCCTCCATGTCCCAGCCTCTCTCTGGTCCTCATGAGTGGAGATGGCCCATTTTCCTACACTGCCCCATTCACTAATGTGGATGAGCATTCTTCTCACTCCCCACTATAAATTCCAGATCATTACGTTTTGATTCTTGAGCAAAAATTTCTGCTCCTTTGAATCTCATGCCACTTAGATTGTCTTTTTTTTTTTTTTTCAAACTACAGACTTTAGTTTCTACTAAAGTATTTTAGTGGAAATAGCATAGAAAATAGGGTGTGTTGCAGGTAATAAGGGAAAAGTATTGTTCTGCGGAACGTGTGTTCCAGATACACACAAACACACACACATGCAAGTACATAAGCATGTACTGGATTTTGATGTAAAGGGCACGTCTTTCTGTGGGTATGATTTTAAAAGCTGGAAAATCACTGATCAGGAAAATGCTACTCAAAGTGGTACAGAAAGACCCAGGAAGTGTTGGGATTAAAACTCACGGGCAAGAGGAATTCATTCTGTTGTACCACCTGGAGCCCCATTGCATCTTTTTCTGAATTTATCTTACAATAATTTTTTATTGCGTACTATATAGAAGTCACTGTAGAGACTCAGAAATACATGTGGTCTCATCCTCACATATTTTAACATGTAGTAGGAATATACAACCACATATATGTTAAAATAAATAACTATTCCACTAAGTATTAAGTGATATCCTGTAGGAGAAATCCAGATAATGTACTACAGAGGT
The DNA here is from genome assembly GCA_029593785.1 of Cabassous unicinctus. Classification (NCBI taxonomy): domain Eukaryota; kingdom Metazoa; phylum Chordata; class Mammalia; order Cingulata; family Chlamyphoridae; genus Cabassous; species Cabassous unicinctus. The sequence goes on from JAQZBX010028986.1 coordinate 17,279, forward strand.
TACTTGGGGCGTCAAATCTTATTTTCCTTTATAAATTGATTTATATTTATACTTTATATAAATGGAATCATACAATATGTTACACAATACATTTAGTTCATAGCGCAATCATACTTCAAATCTTTACACTAATGTTCTCACCTCCCCACTTCCCCTACCCCCAGGCTGAGGCATCCCTCTTTAAATTAAGTTGGACTATGTACAGATTGTAAAGCTTTCCATGACTAATACATGGACCAAAATACCTATAGCACAAATACTGTCAATCATCAAAAAATTGTTAAGAATATAGTCTAATTTCTGCTCGTAGAGATTGCTCACCTATGGCTTCACTAATAACTCAAATAACAATACTTTGGGTGACAGGAAAGCATTCCATCCACCTAAATTTGACTAGCAAAGTGTACTTTCCCCTGGGCAGAGGGTTTCCCGAAGGCTGACAAGCACTCCATACCTGGGGAGAGACGTAATTTTCCCCCATTTCTCTATGCAGAAACGCCGAAGCCCATTGCTTCCTCGAAGGGCTGCGAAGCCTTCGTAGGGCACACTCGATGTTCCAGTGACAAACTGAAGCAGTCGTAGTCTCTGCTCATTATTGAACCGCTCCACTGCAGCCCAGAACCAGCGGATCACAAGATGCCCATCGTGGTAACCTAAATGAGAGAAAGACAGGTGAGAGAAAGATGGAGGAAGAGAGCAGGTGGAGAAAGGAGTAAGGGGTGAAGAGGATAGAGGGAGGAAAGACACATCAGTATAAGAACTGAACAGCTGCTTTTGACCTGCTGTCTTCTAAAAGGATAGCTGTTAGACCTAAAACAATTTGTGTAACTAGGTTAAGATCTCAAACAAAAGCACATCCAGAAATTAGCCAATTTATAAAAAATGTTTTGAGGGATGTCTTGAGAGGTTTGCTTTTTATTTAAACATTTGGGGTTACCCTAGTCATTTTTCTGCCTCCTATAATGTAGACAAGGAGATGCTAGTTAGTCTTGGTGGAAAGCTTTGGGATTCCTGGAAAAAGCACCTATGAATGCAATATTTTGTCATAATCATTTTCTTCTGTTGTCTTTTGACAGCCTTATACTGCGGGAGATTCTAAAACTTAAGAAGGACTGAAGGTCAATGGCAAGCATGGCAAACAGAAGGGGCCAGGCTTGTCTGTAGTCACTGCTGTTGCTTCTGGAGCAGCTATTAGGCCAGCCTGAGGTTGAGACTTGGTGGGCTCATGGAAGAAGTATTTGGGACCCTCTCATAGCACAGCTGGAGAGACCAAACTTGGACCTAATAATTAAGATATGAGTCTTCTGACCACAAATCCAAAAGTAACTGGGGCATGAGTAAAGCATGTGAAGGATTTGTGTAAGTAGAAGAAAGATGGAGGACAATTCTGGCAGAGGAAATAAAGAATATCAAGAATGAGCAAAACATGTATGGAACGGCAAGTCAACTACTATAGAAGGGGGGTCTGGCGAGGGCTGAAAGGAAAGAAGCTGGTGGCTTCAGAGGTCCTTAACAGCCAGCCTGAGACATTCTAACTTGACAAATTATGTCAGAATATGTCCATGCAGGAAGGGTCTAGCGGTCCCCCAGAGGGTTTTCATGGCTGAGCGTGTTGGGGAGAGAGGGAGGCTGAGGTGGTGGTGCACCTAGCTCGCTCTCTATTGTTTTGAAGGGGGTTTCTCATTTTATATGAGAAATGAGTGTTGAGGCTACAAAGCTTTCAAAACCTCTTATATAAGTAATAAAGAACTTGTTCTGTCAGTAGGAAAGTGGCACATTGAAAATAGTGTTTTAGGAAGATCAATTTGACAGCATGCAAGGTGAATAGCTAGAAGGGGATAGAAATTAGATCTGCAGAGACCATAGTTAGGACTGTACTGTGGCAACAAGGATTGTGTTGAGGCAAAGAGGGCTCCAATTCTAAAAGGAAGCAGGCCACACATCCCTGCCAGCACATAACCTAGCTCAGGAGCTAGCCTGTGAATGGGTTTTCTCTATAACGCACCTAAACTGAGTTAGGCCAGAGATGCTACGAAAGGGGACTTCTGTCACCTGCAGGAAAGTTCAGTGGGAAGTTGGAGAAAAGCACATAAAAGCATCTGCTTTGCACGTGCATTGGAGTAAGGCCAAGCCCTTTGTGGTCTTCAAACAATGATGAATTGCATTAGCAAGATCTGTGTTGTCACAAACCCTGCCAGCTCACCTCCCCGGTACTCTGTGTTATTCCGCCAGTCATTTAGGTCTATTTCGGCAGTACCAGCGATCACCAGCTCCAGCTCCCGAGCATCAAACACAGACACCAGCCTGGAGTCGACGACCTGAAATACAAATTATGCTTCAGCATACATGCCCAAACACAAGGGCGAATGGTTATTTCTGGGGGTGGGGTGGGGGATAAGCTGGGAAACTGACCGTCATTTATAACTTTCTTTTTTCAGTGAGCCATCATGTTTAAGTTTAAAACCTTTGACCTAAACATTTTAGAATACAACCCATTCATGAGCTGGGAACTGAAAAAAGGTCTCATGCATTTCGCTACATATGATACCCACCCCGCCCAGGATGATTTTATAAATGAGGCTGACTCGACTTTCTGTTTCCAAGTTGCCAACTTTAAAGATGTTGTCCAAATCACTTTAGGTATTTAACCACTTAATAGCTATTGGTATTACCATTTCACTTAAAACGTATTCTCTCTTTCACATAGAATTATGACTCATTTCCTAGAGTTGGCCGTATTTATTGAAACATCTGTATTCTCCCTTCCTTTTCCTTTTGCTTCTTTCCTCCCTCCTTCAAAGATCTGTGAGGACCTGCTAGGTTCATTAAGAGCACTGTGCTCTGGGTTTTAAATCTCATTGCCAAATGTACCAGGCACAATTGGACATGTGTGGTGGGGACCACCCTTTCATCAAACAACTGATGGACAACATCAGTCGAGGCTGTTCTCCATTATGGCAGGGAAAGAAAATCTTGCAAGAACCAAGCCCTGAGAAAGTGTTTACAGCCTCTTGTTCTGTAATCTGGAAAAGTTTAAGAAGGTCATTTTTGTGCACAGGAAGGCTAGCCACTGTCATGTCTTCTCGATTCCCGACCCCAGCATGGATTTTGAGGCAAGAATTAATGGTATAACAAAATAAAATCTAGCAAGAGAAGGCAGTACCCTTCAGTGCCTTCATGTCCCCTATTGTCATTTCACTGAACAAAAGGAAGCACCACCTGCACACATCTTTAAAGGAGATGCTAGATGTTTTCATTCTGACCCGTCATCCGTCCACCCCAAGTGGATGCTCTTTGTACTCTGGTGAGCTTTGTACTTGGCTGGCCTTGATTCCTCCTCTCCTCTCATTCCAAATTGGGTTGTTGCTGCCCACAGAGAGCCCGGGGAGCAGAGGCTCAGTGAGGAAGGCTCCCAGGCTGCAAATCGCCTTCCTCCGCACAGCTTTGTCCTCACCTCATAGAAGCCCCGCACCAGCGCCTCAGTCTGCTGCACAACGCCACGCTCCACTCGCCACTTCACCATCCTCTCGATGTATTCCTTCTTGTTCTTCTCTGTCACCTGGGTGTTGGCTCCTCCAGATTTCAACTCCCTTTCTGTCACCTTATAGGAAAACAGGAAGGTCAGGATAGCTGCTCAATTCAGTTCATCTCCCTGTGAGACATAAAACTTTTAAGAAAGATGAACTATATGCCAAAAATATTACCTCCTTAAATCTTTTCCCTTTCCTGGAGATTGCTTTAAAAAACTCTCATTGTTCTAAGCGATTATCAAGCATCTTAGAAGAGCTACATTTTTCATTTTATAAAGAGGAAGCGTGTATCCTTAACTCAAGAGGTGTGATGGAAATAAAAGAAAAATACCCCTGGCTTTCCCTAATAATGGAGCAGAATGTCCTTACACTTCAGCCGTGTACTTGATCCCCTCCAATCTCAATTAGAGCAAATTCTTAACAACTTACAACTTCTCCACTCACACCAGATCAGAAGCAGCAAAAGAGCAGAGAGTGGGAAGATGGTTTATACAGATAGGTATAATAGTGGCTGACCTTGAGAAAGGAAACAGTAAATTTTAGAAGCACACAGAGAGTGACATTACCACTTGGTATGGAAATACATGTTTCTTATAACAAGCTTGAGTCAAGAAAAGTTACAATCAGTGCTCTATTTCTTCAAAGACAAGAAGGTATCATATTTTTATCAGAGTTTTGGTGTTCAAAAAAGGTAAGCTTCAGTCACCTTGTAATTCACTTATGTGATTCATCTCATTGCTCAATGCTACAGGACAAATGAGGCAACACTACACTTAGCTATTGTGTTTATAGCAATAACTATACATCTGTAGCTTTATCTATCTATGTCTATAGACACTTATGGGCACAGGTACATAAAGTCCACAAGAAGTCTGAGGTTAGTTTTTGTTCTTTAGGAGAGTAGTGCTAATTATAAAATATTGACCAACTATAAAATATTAGTTGCCACCCACTATCCATATTCCTTAGAACCTCTGGTTTTTAGGTCTTCACCTTGCTGCCCAGTTAAAGACTTCATTTCCCAGCTAGGTGTAGCATGTCACTAAACTGGCCAATAAGGTGTAAGCAGAAGTGATGTATGGTGCTTTGGGGTGGCCTCCTTCAAGGGAGGCTCTGTGGCTTCCTCTGTCCTGCTGGCTGGGTTATGGCTGGCAGTGGTGAGAGCTGGAAGGAGACTGGCTCCTGAGGGTTTCATTAGAGCTTTTAAACCAATCTTGGGTTTCCTGCCTCCAGACGTCTATGTGAGAAAAAAGTAAACTTCTGGTACTTTCAGCAGGGTTATTTTGGGTTTCTTCACTAGCATCTGAACCCAATCCTACCTACAACACCCAGGAAAAGCCTACAGTTTCCTTTACTTGGATCTATCTGATCTCCACCATCCAATAACTAGCTAAAACTAGGGCTGCACCTCAACTTTCTAAAACCAAAGTCATTGTTTTTGATAACTTCTATTTGAAGAGAAACAGGATAAGCTTTAAACTGATATTACTTTAGATCTAAAACACATCCTTATTTTTATCATGGGGGACATTTATACTTTTCTCTGAGTTGCTCAATTCGTATACTGTACACAGATGAGGATTGTTCTTTCATATTTTCAACAATATTTCTTCCCTAACTATATGTATTTAGTGGTTTGTAATTTACTTATTTTTTGATAGGTAATTCATGTCCATGGAATAATATTCAAATGGTATAACAGGTGATAAAGTAAAAAGTAAGCCTTTCATCTCCCAGCCATACAATTCCCCTCCCTGGAGAAAATCCCCTTAAACCCTTACCTTTTGTATCCTTCCAGGGAGATTCTATGCACACACTAAGAAATATGCATATATTGTCTCTGCCCCCACTCCCCATAAACAGTAGCCTATTATACACACCATTCTTCACCACACTCTTTTCACTTAAAAATGGATCGGGACTTTGGGGGTTGTCCTGAGTGGCAAAGCGGCGATGGATGTAGGCCATTTTCCATCAGAATATACCATGCAGAACTGGGTGGGAGAGAGTATGGTCTGTGATGTGAACTGTGGTCTATGCTCGGTGGCAAGGCCCCAGGATGTGTATATCCATTGCGGGTGTTGTACCACACGGATGAGGAATGGTTGTGTGGGATGTTGTTGGAGGTGTGGGCGGTGGGGAACATGGGAATCCCTGTAATTTCTGAGTAATATTTAAGTAATCTAGGCACCTTTAAAGAAAAAATATATATATATAACAAATAACATTTATGTAAACAAATGCACATATATGCATATGTATTTATATATCATTTTACCAAAAAAATTAAAATTAAAATTAAAAAAAAAAAATGGATCTTGCCAATGGGTCCATACCAATTTAGAACTGCATTAGTCTTTCTGTCTTGTTAGTATATTCTCTTTATTGTTTGTGAATTACAAGTAAATCGATGGGCTGGGGTGTCTTACGGTTTTTGATAGCCACACACAATCCCACTATTACTTGCGTGAATGTCCTGTAATTTATTTAACCAGTGCTCTACTTTTGGGCGCTTAGAGTGCCTCAAATCTTCTTCAATTCTCAACAATACTGCAATGAAGATCTTAATACAAAGGTCATTTCAGTCAGGTGTGAATATATCTGTGGGACAAGTCCTTGACATAGGGGCTGAGTCAAATGCTTGTGCATATAAAGTTTGGATGATATGACCAAGGAAGGTTCATTTCATAGAGAGCAAACCAAAAGGCTTTCTTCCACCTACAATGTACAGGAGTGCCTGCTCCTCCACACTATTCCCAAAATAGAACACTGTTAAACTTTTTCATTCTTGATATTCCAATAAAGGAAAAATGGTATCATGGTATCTCATCATAGCTTTTTTTTTCCTTTTTTTTTTTTGCTTGTAGGAAGTTTTTAAGGAATCCTTTAGATGGACACCTATGGAGGAGGGAAGGCAGTAGGATTGGGTAGAGGGAGGAATTGACCTGAGATGCAGTTGCAACAGGCAGCTGATCCCACAGAGAGCTCTGCAGATGACATGACCCTTCAGAGTTGTCCCGCCTTGAGGTAGGGGGCCTTCATACCCAATATTGACCAGTGACTGGCTGTGACTGTCCCTGTGGAGGAATATGACTGAGTAACAAGGTTCTCTTTTGTCGAGGGTAATTCTTGGAGAGGAACTCAGCTGAGAGCAACATTCCCAGCAGCAAGGGGATTGGATGCTTCAGTCCTGAAGATGGCATCAATCTAAACTGCACACTGTAGCGTCCTCTATGAGCACATTTTCATATGCTTATTGGTTATGCAGTATCCTCTCTTGTGAAACATCTGTACCAGTCATTTGCAATATTTTTTGGGGGGGGAGGGGGGTTCCATCTTTTTCTTGTTGATTTGTAGTAGTTCTTTATAATTTTTGACTGTGAGTTCTTTGTCAGATATATGTATTAAAGAAACTTATACTGCCTTTTTATTCTTTTAATGAATGGAAATTCTTAATTTTAATGAAGGCCTTTCCTTTTTTACAATATAATTATAATCATACTATTAACTATAGGCCATAGTTTACATTAGGGTTCACTGCATCTCAATAAAAGTTTGCTAGAGATAGTTTAGGGCATGGAATATGTAAACTGGGGCTTATTAGTATCCTAGAGTAGGCAAGGATGTGAGAAAAATGCATTGCAGGGAACAATGTGAGTTAGCTCATCTTCTGGAAAGCAATCTGGAAGTATTTAAAAAAACAACAATTATGAAACTATGTCCTTCATCCACTTTCAGAAGAGTACACACCAAGTAAATAAGTCACACCCAAAAACCCCCAAAAACTATTTACTTAAAATTTTTCATAGTATTGTTTATAATTGCCAACATTATAAGTAGTCCAGTTGCCCAACAATAAGAAGCAGGTAATCAAACTGAAGCAGATCAGAGCAATTAAATTTAAAAAATGTACATGTCAACCAGCGATAATGAATCCAAGCCAGTCAACAGCATGGAAAAAGGTAACTGACATGCCTCCTTCCAGCTACCTCACTGAGTATTTCATGTCTTGCTTTTGGGACTAAACTTGTTATTTTACCCCTCAAGAGCCCCAAATAAAGCCTTGCTGAGCTGTCAACCAGAACTGGACCTCCACATGATTGTAGTATACAGGATGTTGTATTAGCTTCATTTACTATAGCTTTTATATATACAAATAAAGTATATATACATACATACATATATATATATATATATATACGTTTAAATTTTTTTAGAGATACTTAGATTACATAAATGTTGCACAAAAAATGTAGGGGATTCCCATATGCCCTGCTCCCTACCATTCCCACACTTTCCCACATTAACAACATCCTTCATTAGTGTGGTACATTTGTCACAATTGATGAACACATTTTGGAGCATTGCCACTAAGCATGGATTATAGTTTACATTGTAATTTACACTCTGTCCTGCACAATTTTGTAAATTATGACAAGATATATAATGGCCTGTATCTGTCTTTGCAATGTCATTCAGGACGATTCCCAAGTCCTGAAAATCTCCCCACATTACACCTATTTTTCCCTCTCCCTCCCCCAGAACCCCCAGTGCCCACTGCCTCCACATCAATGACGAAAGTTCTTCCACTGCACTATAGCTTTTATTTACATTTTTTATTTACTCTTCTAGAAGCAATCTATATTCTTTGCTAATTTTCTATTGGGTTGTTAATCAGTTTTTCTTTATTTGTGAGATATCTTCCTATATTGAGGGAAATAGCCATTTGTCTGTGCTATACATTACAATTTATTAAATATGCCATTTGTCCTTTGTTTATGGTATATTTTTACCATGCAGAATTAAAAAAATAATTTTAGTTGACAGTCTTTTATGATTTTGAGAGTTTGTGTCACAGTTATAGCAGCATTTCTCATTGCAAGATTAAAAATAAAAATTTTGTTTTCTTCCAGTATTTGTTTTTTGTCTTTCCATTTAGATTTCTGATCCACCTGAAGTTTATTTTAGTGTTATGAGTGAGGTTAGGCATCTCTCACCCATAGATTCAACATACCATCCACATTGACGCAGGGTGACAAAGTATTCTAACAATTCTTACAACAACACTATTAAAAATTACATTATTTTGGGGTGCTCTTGTAATTGCTGTTCTCAAAATCTCAATCATCAAATCTGCTTGGGCTACAGGTACATTCTGATAAAAGTGTAACCCATTTGATCAGAAGATTCGAAATTATGTAAATACTAGCCGATACAAATTATTAAATTATTAAAAAGAATTGAGATATATGCATTTTAGAGGAGTAAATACCCGGATTCTAGTGAAGTAATTATTTTTATAGTTGTACAGATAACAGAAATACATACATATTGCACAGCTTAAAAAGTGCTTTTGGTTTTTAAAAAATTTGTAAAGTTGATCCATGTCATAACAAGAAAAAGGAGGAAGAGGACATGGACTGCTTTATTAAGACAAGTAATCCCCCCAAAATTATATTTGGGATGAATGAGATTCCTCATTTTTCTATTTTAAATATTTTCAAAACAAAATCCCTTTTCCAAGCCCCACATCACACAAACCTGTCCAAAAACCTCTTCATTAACAGTGAAAGTGAGGTCCAGGATATCTGTAATGTTGTTGTCCTTCATCCACTGCAAGCTCTGGTGGAATTCTTCATCCAGATACTCCAGGTCACTCAGATCACAGGGCCTGGGTGAATTCAAAGGGAGAGGGCAGACAAAATCATTCAACAAGTGGCTGCCTAGATCTCCTTCTAGGATGAGGTCATGTTATCCTTAGCTAAAGCAACACAAACTTCCTTCTAACAATTGATACTTTCAAATAATACTGATGGCTCTTTTTGGTTTGTTCAATAATTTCCCTTTGAAAAGGACATATTAAAATATTTAAAACAATAACATGAAATAATTATTGATCCATGCACTCTTTCCATGGCAAGTGGAGAGAAGCATCGTTTTAAAACAACTAAGTGATAAACAGATCAATTCTATTTAATAAATTAATGCAATGTTTGTAATATAAGCTATACAAACTGGTTTGTATTCATTATATGACATTATGATAATAGAGTCTTCCCTTATTCTTATAGAAAATCTCCAAATGCCTTTTTGTGGTACTAAAAGGTGTATGTGATATCTAAGCACTCAGAGCCATGAATTACCGTAATCCAACAGGGGCGTTAGGGCCAAACAGGGACAAAAGGCCAGAGGTTCCAGCAAGACCAGTGCCTATTGTCCTGCAGACTGGGCTGGGGTGGAACCATCATCTGTAATACACTTACAGTCTCAGGAGTGCCTTATAGAAAGGCCTCGTGAAGAAAGCATCAAGAAGGTACTGATGGATCAGAGCCAGTCCTAGGATACGTCCACTGAACCTGAACCTGGAACACAGACAAGGCAGAAAAATGTAAGGGCATGTGGGGATTTACATTATTAAATACTTTCTTTTTAAGACCACTTAAGAAATTTGCCAACTGATGACCAAAGGAGGGGCCCATTTCTCCTTCTCCTTATTCTTCACCAAGGGGAAGAAAGCCCTGGTGAAGGGAATTCAGGAATCCTAACTAAATAGTCCACAGTGATCCTGGGGAAGACCTGAACCCAAGGATCTGTGGACAGTGCGACCCTATCCATTCAGGCATTCCATAAATATCATGCAAAGGCCTAATGTGGGCCTGATGCCCTGCTAGGAGGTAGAGGATTTGAGAATGAATAACAGGGCAGTTGTACTCACAGCTGAGTGAAAAAGAGTTACATG
>JAQZBX010028987.1:0-27532 GCA_029593785.1 Cabassous unicinctus
TTCAAATAATGATTGTTAGTATTGAAATTTGAAAATCAAGATGAGTTTAGAAAATAGCAGAATCCTGTGATAAGATGGTAAAATGATAGAATGGAAGAGCTGAAAGAATCCTTTGAGGCCTTCTAGCCAGTTTTTCTCCAAGTGTAGTCTATGAACACAAAATGTTAATTAACAAATAAGCAGGTTAAAAAAAAAAAAAAAAGGCAGGTGGTAGCAGTCCTTTCTGAGTGCCTTAGTTTTAGGAAAGTCTCGCTTAAACTCAGACTACAAGACTTTCCTACAGGACTTGTCAGGCTGTTTAATATGTTCGTGCAGCTTGAATCCCAAAAGAGCAAATTCCCTAAAATTTGGCTACTGAACTTTGTGTGTATACGACACACAAAGAGAGAAGGGGAGAGAGAGAATCTCTGCAAGCTAATATTTGGTGGGAGACAATTAAAAAAATCAATCCCCATTTATTGCACTCATCTTATAAAGACAGAAACTGAGGTCTAAGCAGGTGGAGGGCACAGCCCAAGGCCACTCAGTTCAGTGGTGGCCAAACTGGTCCTGGAGCTCAGGCCTAACAGCTGCTGCTGTGCTCCTTACGTTGGGCCATAAGGAGAGGATGAAGACTGCATTGCTTGATGGCCTTAGAAGAGGTAGTGGCCTATGATATGGTTTTTACTCTGGGAACAGAAAGAATATCCCCCCACTGACCTGCTAAAATGCCAATAGTATAAATCTTTCAGGACCTCTTAGTGGCATGGGGTTTTAACTGAGCATCAGCTTAAAATATCTGGGGGAGGATTATTTATTAAGCCAATACCTTAACACTGCTGGCACCCAGAATCTGAAGAAGTGGGATGTAGAACAAATCTCTCTCTAGATTAGTGCTTTTCAGATTTAACATGTACACCTGGAGGTCTTGTTAAGTTCAGCAGGTCAGGGAGAGACCTGAAATTGTGCATTTCTGCGGAGCTTCTAGACCTTGCTATTGTTGCAGATTTATTGGACCGTAATTTGGAGTAGCAAGGGGCTAGGTGATGGTTGGTCATTAGATCCAAGGAGTTAGATCACGGGGCAAAAGAAGCAAGGCTTCTGCTTGTGTGTGTGGGCCTTGGTGGGGAAGAGAGGATGGCATAGAATGAAGAGGCCAGCCCAAGGGTCCTGGCTTTGTTTATTCACAGTTTTGCTGGGGAGAGGAGAAATAAAGGCAGAAAATACCTGATGAAATATTTGAATTGAACTTAAGTGGCATCCACTCTAAGTTATGGAATGCTGTTATTTATTTAGTCACTTTATTTTCCCTGGATCGTGCATCTCATTCGCCCGTTTTCTCCTCTGAGACAAGGAAAGATCTGGGCAGGGGGGTTCCCTATGCTTTAACTCGCTCTGTGAACTTCTGTCTCTTCTCTGAGTCTTCCTTCTTCTAATCTATTCAGTGGGGATGCAAATAAACACATGACTATAAAATGAGATAATATGTGTGCACTTACTTTGTAACATATTCTACGTGATTTTCCCACTTTCTCTCTTGGTCCCTCGTAAAGAATCAAAGAATGGAATTTGGGACTGTACATGAACACAGATTTTGCATGCCAGAAAACCCTGCAATTACAGCTCTGTTGTTTTGTCTCTACTGCTATCCTCGCACACTTGCCTTGTTCCTCCTCTTACTGAGGCAGCACCTGTTTCGATCGCACCTCTGCTTCTCCAACAGCAAACACATGTCTTCCTCTGCTGAGGGCGAGATGGGTGCATATGGTAGTGGGCAGGAGCATCTTGTTGTGGAAAACAATTTCACCCTTTTTAGGAGTCCCTTGTTGCTATATTTAATTAAAGACACTTATTTCTGTCACACAATAAGGTATTTTCTAGACAAAAGCTTCATGTAGACTGTCAAGGAATGCGTTTTCCATGGCAGTGCTGTATCTTAAACACTCCCTTTGGATAACAAAGACTCCAGAGAGAGAGGAAAATGTTGCAGGCGAATTGTACCATCATTTGGGAAATTCTTGCATCCTGAGATACACAAATGGGCTTTGCTGAAGTTTGTGTTGTCTGGAGGGCCGGGCTTATTCTACAAAGAAGGGAGAGAGGGCTGTGCCAGTGAGGGTCTGTTTTTCACTGAAAAGAATATTTGCCTTTGTTGCAGTAGGGGCGTCTCTCTCTAATCTCACATGGAGGGAGTCAGGACAGCATGCCCAGGCAAACTTGGGTTCAAGAGCATCTTCTACCATTTAATAGCCGTGTAAACTGAAATTACTTAGCTTCCATGAGCCTCCATTTTCACAACCAGAAAATGGACATGGCAATCCTTGCCTTTTCAAATTTTAGTGAAAATTAAAAATAACACATGCTCCATACCCTTACATAATAAGTACAAAGGAAACTGCTATAGTTGTATTTTTCTTATTTATTCATTTTATTGTTCATTTTATTATCATTTATTTGATTATGATTTTCTTACCAGGTCTTGACTGGTGCCACCCTTGCCCCTTGCCAGTAGATGCTTGTCCCCCCACCGCCCTCTCTCCCTCGTTGTGCTCACGGTCTTGCAGGCATTCTCACCACACACACACACCCTCCCACCCCTACTTCCTCATCCACCTACCGCCACATTGTTAAATTCTATAGTACGCGGATTTCCACAAAACTGACAGGCATACACGGTCCCACTGGGCATCTAGGTATAGGGCTGAGGCACAGAGCCAAGTCATAATTACTTTCTGGAAAGTTATTTTTTTAAGTGCTAATGTAGCACATCCTAAATCCTATGCACGTTGAGCTAGGATTAGTTAGAAGGTGTTAAAATACTTTCTATTACTGCTCTGCCTTTTATAACCTTGAACAAGTCATTTTCACTCTTCTCTTCTCACTTCCCTAATGGAAAGATTAGGGAGATAATATCAGGAAGGTGCTATCTAAATATGAGAGGACGTACAAGGCAAATAAATATTAGACTGTGCCTGTCAGAAGCTGCTGATTCTCCCAACCATATGTTTTTCTCTGACCTTCAGTCTCCTGGGATTGGTCCCAGAATCAATAACACAAGTCAAGAACTACTTCAGTTCTCTGGGGGCTTCTTAAGGTGCCTGTACTTGCTTGTCTGGTTGCTGGCAGCTTTTCAATCACTTATTCAATGAACATTTCTGGAGCACCTACTCTGAGCCAAGTGACTGATGGAGGAGAAGCTGAGGATTTCAAGACAAAAGGCACAATCCCTCAAGAAGATCCCATCATCCCAGGCAGGATCCGAATAGCAGCCATTCATTATATGTGTGATGGAGGTATGCAGAGGATGCTACACAAACCCAGGAAAGCAGTGAAGGGTCGACAAACTCAGTTTGGTGGGCAGGTTTTCTTGATGTGATGACTCTGATGCTGGATCTTGGGCAAGTTTAGAAGAGGAGACCTGGGATAGGTGAAGGGACGGACATTGTCAGGGTGAGAAGTGCAAACTGTGGTTTCACTGGGGGGCTTCTGCTATGGGGGCAGTGTTATGGACTGAATTGTTTTCCCTATAAAAATATATGTCCAAGTCCTAAGCCCCTGTCCCATGAATGTGATTCTGTATGGAAATAGGACCATTGAAGAGCTATTAGTTGAGGCCAGATTGGATTAGGGTGGGGGTCCTAATTCAATGTGACTTAAAAAGAATGGAAATTTAGACACAGTAAGAAAAAAACAGACAGAGAGAGAGAGAGAGAGAGAGAGAGAGAGAGAGAGAGAGAGAGAGATGGCCATGTGACAGAGGCACACTTTGAATTGATTGTCGGCAAGCCCCAGAACCTGACAGGCTTCAGAGGAAGCGTGGCCCTGAGGACACCTTGATTTCAGACCTCTAGTCTCCAGAATAGGAGACGACACGTTTCTGTTGCTTTGGCCATCTAGTTTGTGGCACTTGGTTGCAGCCATCCTAGGAGATTAAGATAGGCATGTGTGCCAGCCTGGGAAGAAATAGGGCTACAAGGTCAAGAATGCAATGTGTGAAGGGTCTTGATGCCATGTGAAAGATTTTGCATTTTTTCCCTTATAGAGCCATTGGAGAATTTTCAGCAAGAGATTTGTTTGATAAGAAAGGTGGCTTTGGCTTTCCAAACATTTGCCTACCTTTGGGGGTTTGCTATCTGTGTGCCTATGGTTCCTAGTGAAGTTTGTGCTGGCTCTCAAACCTGTGCTGTCCCCTTCAGTAGCCACTAACCACACACAGTTGTTTTTTTTTTAAAGTAAATGTAAATCAATGAAAATTAAATACAATTTTAAAGTCACTTCCTCAGCCACATTTCAAGTGCTCAATAGCTACATGTGTCTAGGGGCTACTATACCGAACAGTATAAATATAGATTATTTCCAACATTATGGAAAGTTCTATAGGGTAGCACTGCAACTCTCTGCTTGTTTTCAGCTGTAGGGTGAGGCTGTGCAGTACCGAGATAGCATGCTGGAATACTGGAGCCAGGGTTTAAATCCTGCCTTTGTCACCTCCAGTGGTGTCTGACCTTAAGCAAGTTACGTAACATCTCTGGGCACCTGTATCCTAATAACAGAGTCTGCTGGTGTTGAGGCTTAACCAAATAAATACGTGTAAAGAGACTAGCACAGTACCTGGCATATGGTGAGTGCTCAATAAATGACAGCTATTAACATTTGTTTTCTAAAGCCTGCCCTTTGCTTGCCTATTTGGTCCTCACCTACTGAGTAGCTCTTATCTTCAAGATCTTCATTTGAAATTGTTCTCTGGGAACCAGAGCCCATCTTGACAACCACTGAACCCCCTACCTTGGGGTTCAGAGCTATCCTTTTCTTAGGATCTCAATTTTGCCCCAGCTATTTCTGTCCCAAATATGAGTAATGCAGTTTGGAGCCCACTGCCCCAGACTTGGCAATGAGACAGTAATGCACATTTCACTAAGTACCCCTGCTTATAAAGCAAATCTTGAGACCGTGTCCTTGGTGGAACTGGGCAAGGGAGGAGGGCAACTGTTACTAAATCCTCCTGGATTCTCTGAAGCCACAGGGAAAATCTAAAATCACCCTAGGATTGGGTCATTTTTTAAATGCCAAGAGCAAACTTTTTTTTTTTAAACTTTTTCTTATCATGTGAAGTGTCCTCACAAGCAAACTCATTGTAAATATTTGTACTTACAGCTCCCTAAAATGTGTGTTAATACTTCAATATAGCTTTTTAGAACTGTAAGATGGTGGTTTGGCATTAGATGTTTTAGCCATTACTTGGTGCTTTAACTAATGATGGTAAAAGTGCGAAAACACTTCACAAATGACTTAAATATAAAGTATATATGTTTCTAGGTCTAAGTTCATGTATTATCAAACTCATAATCATCTATTCTACTAAAATTATATTTTTCTTTCTTTGTGGCAAACTTTTAAAAATTAATGCATTTTTTAACCTTGCCAGAGCTATTTTCATTTCAAAGTTACAACTTGTAAACTGGAGATCATTATTTCCCTGCTTTTTAGCCAATAATTTCTATTTGAGTACTATAAAATTGTCATTTCCCCCTCAAATCTTTTAATATCTTGAGCTTTCAATTTATAATTTAAAAAACTCAATGCATATTTTCAGACAAAGGCAGTTTTGTTTAAGAGATTATTTTGTACGTGATTTTCTGTTTTACAGTCTCCACCAGGACTATTCTCAGGCAAAACTATTGAGTGTGAAGCTTGTCTTTCGTGCTTCTCTGGCACGTAGAGGGACAGTTCATTGTATCCCTTCCACCCTGGCTATGTCCTGGACAGAACTGGAAACAGTATCCACGTCTCTTCAATCCTTCCCTGATATTCTTCCTTCTAGATTTTCGGACTGACCCTAAAGACAAACTTTTAGGAAAGCTCTGGACCTCGTTGCTGGGGACACATATGAAAGACCACACAAGCACACACAAAATTGGGATTTACGACCATAACCTCAATTTTAAAAGTTTCCTGAACATGTGGTATAATTAAGGGCCTGGTTATTCTCTCCAAAAAGTCTTCTCAAATAAGACCAATGTACCCCCTTGAATCTATTTATTTCTTTAAACCTAATTATCAAATACAGAAGTTTGTTCACTTAGCCATAGTTTATCTATGCAGTTGCAAACAGGATATGCCACAAGCTCAGACTTTTCTCTGGACTAACAACTCTTTGAATGCTTGGAAAATTGCTTATTTATCTCTCTCTCTCTCTCTCTCTCTCTCTCTCTCTCTAAATCTTAAGGAAGAGAAAGGCTGATGTTAATTAACCTTAAGAAATATCATGGCCCACTTGGCCCTGAAAGATCTAAGATACTTTTCAGGCAGAATATATTGACTTTGTCACAGAATTTTGGAATTAGCAGTATGTGTACTTTTAAATGACCAAGGACTTGATAGGGAAAAGACACATTCAAGCATTGTGATAAATTATGCTAATTTCTTCCACACATGTGAGTGAACTGTGGCCTAAATCTGATAGGCACTAATTTGAGATTTTAACCCTGAGTAGTAGCAAATGAGGACATACCACTGCTTTGGTTAAAACAAAACAGCAGGGCTTCATTCCCAGAAGAAAAAAAATTCAAGCTGTGGGCTCAATTCAATTCTGAATTATGTACATCTTGGAACACTGTTAAATCTTTGAGTGTCTGTAAAAATAAGGCTTCCCATTTTCTATTACAGTCTATTACAAGCTGTCCTTCTTTACAAGGCTGTTATCAGGGCAGAGGCATGCTTCTTACTCTGCTAGGGCAGATCTTTAAAAGGAATCTGGCTGAGTGGACTCTTGTTGGGAGTTGTGGGAGGAACTTCAGTTTTGGAAGAAAGCTCAGAAAATAAATGATAAAACAGTTATCCTCCAGGAAATTGTTTTGAACCTAGTCTGTCTTCTTTAAAAGTCATTTTTATGTAATGGGTGCTGAATGCTTCCTGTTTGGTGTGATTTTATGGCTTTTGGTTTCAGAGACTCAGGGAGTTTCTACAGGCAGACCCCAAATGACTGCCTTGTATTTCAGAGGAGCAGTGGTTGGTGGGCTGAAGGAAATCAACAGTGTTTGTATTGTCCGGGTCCTCTTCTCAGTTCACAAGAGAGCCCAGTCAGCCCCCACTGTCTCTGAGGTACAAACTGACACACCTAGCGACTTAACCACCACATTTAATACTGCTCCCAAGGTATATGGGTGCAAGAGCCTACTTTGGGTTTCTAGAATACATCTCAATTGGCTGAAACTCTGACGGCGAAAGCAGACAACCTCTGATCCATACTTCACCAGCAGCTCTAATAATTTTGGAGTAAAGAGTCCCTCAGAGTGAGCAGTAGGAAGAAAGTGTTCAAGTTGGGCTGGAGGTTCCCAGAGCACGGAAGCAGCCCAGGCAGAGATGGGGGACAAGGGGCTAAGGTAAAGACCAGGGATGCAGGAAGCATGTCCACTAGGATATGTTTCCTAGAATGAGCCCCAAGGATAAAATGGTTACTATTTACCTGACTTCATTTACTTCTCATAGTTACCCTTTGTATCAGTTAGCTGTTGCTGTGTAACAATCTACCTCAAACTCAATGGCTTGAAAATTAACCATTTATTGTTCATGGGTCTACAGGCTGGCTTCTCATCTCAGCTGGACTCACTCAGGCATCTGTGGTCAGTTGCAGTTGGATACATGACTCTGCTGATCTTGGCTCTTCTAGTGTTTGAGAGTTAGCTGGTTGTCTAAAATGGCCTTGGTTGTATCAATGCAATTGATTCATCACACATTATGGGAGGAATGATTGTAACCCTATTGTGGTAGTTTGGTATTATTTATGAATTCCAAAAATAGATATTGGTTATGTTTGCAAACTGGCCTGTTTGCATAATAGATTAGATTGGATTCAGAGGTTTCACTTTTACTTGATTAAATAATGATTAAGGCTTTGATTGGACCATGTCAGTAGGATGTTGAGTCCCCACCCCTTGGTGGGCAGGGACTCAAAGAGAATATGACAATGCAGAAGAGTTAGTTGGAGTTTTGATCCTGGAGCCCAGGAAGTAAACACACAGAGAAGCAGATACATGAAGGAGAGAAGTCTCCATTAAACACAGGCAGAGGCCTCAGAAAGAGAGACGAGCCATTCACCTGATAGTCTACAGCTGGCCTTGTGGAGAAAGCAGAGTAGCTGAACGAGCCCTGGGAAGAGAGGAACCCAGGAAGCCTGAACCCTTGCAGACATCAGCAGACATCTTGCTCCAACAAGTGGCAACAGACTTTGGTGAGAGAAGTAACTTATGCTTTATGGCCTGGTAACTGCAAACTTCTACCCCAAATAAATACCCTTTATAAAAACCAACAGATTTCTGGTATTTTGCATCAGCACCTCTTTGGCTGACTAATACACCTATTTTACAGAAGAGGAAACCAATTTTGAAAGAGGTTAAACAATTTGCCCAAGAACACACACATAATAAGTAGCAGGGCTGGGTTTTACAGCTATGTCTGACAGCCTCTCAGCATTTCATCTTTTTCTCCCATGTTCCCTTCTCTTGCTTCTTGCTGCTGCCTATGTTTGGCACTGGAAGCCCCAACTCTCTTAAATGTAGCTTTCCTTTCACCATGTCACTCCCTTATTCTAAGTATTTTAAGGGCTCCCTATTACCAACATCAGCATTGTATTCGTCTGCCAAAAGGGTGCTGATGCAAAGTACCAGAACTCTGTTGGCTTTTTAAAGGGTATTTATTTCGGGGTAAAAGCTTACAGTTACAGGGCCCTAAAGAGTCCAACTCAAGGCTGCTTTCTCACCAAAGTCACTTGTCATGTGATGAAGCAAGATGGCGGGTGATCTCTGCCTGGTCTCTCGGGCTTTCTCAGCTGCTCAGCTGCTCTCTTCTCTTTGGCTGCAAACTATCAGGCAAATGGCTCATCTCTCTTCCCAGGGCTTTAGCTGTTTGAGCCTTCTTTCTGTCATATAGCAGGACCAAAATGACCAAATTCTCTCCTTTTCCATATTTCTTCCTGTCTGTTTACATCAGCCCTCCATGGGGGCAGGGACTCAACTCTGAGTCATGCCTTACTGACATGGTCAAATGAAAGGTCCTAAATTGATTTTATTAAGTAAATTTAAAACTTTTGAATTTAATACAATCAAAGGGTATCACACTCAGATGAACAGACCAGTTTACAAATATAATCTTTCTCTTTTTTTGAGGGGGGGGATTCACAAAAATAATCTCAAACTGCCACAAGCAGTTATCAAACCTGTTTGTTATTGAGATCATTTTTCTTTCTTAAAACTTACCAAGAACCTCAAAGAGCTTTTATTTATGTGGATTATATTTATGCTTTTATTTATGTGGTAAATATTGATTGATATAAATCAATATTTACCATGTAGAAACCAAAACAGAAAATTTAAAAGTATTTATAAATTTAAAATATATACATTTTACATGTTAATATAAGCATGTTTTTAAATAAAAATAGCCACATTTTCCAAAACAAAAGGAATAATAGTGAGGAGAGTGATGTTTTCTATTTTTGCAAACTTTTTAAATGTCTATAATAGAAGGCAGCTGACTTCTTCTATCTGCTTCTGTAGTCAATCTGTTGTGATATCATTGTCAGGTAGCCTCTGGGAAACTCCACTGTGCCCTTGTGAAAGAATGCAAGTAAAAACAGTAAAGACAATTTTAGTATTGTTCTATAAGTAATTTTTGACTTTGTGATCCCCTATAAAAGTTAGAGACCCTGAGGTTCCTGGACCACATTTTGAGAACTCCGGCTCACAGCAAGTATGAGCTCCTCGGCTTTTTGTTTTAAAGATTTTCATGAGTTTGGCTGGTATTATGCCTAATGTGATTGCATTCAAATTTCTCTCTTGCCATAGACTAGCTGTAAAACCTTGGGTGAGTTATTTAATCCCCCTATCTGTCAAATGGGCATAATCATATCTGACTCATGGGGTTGTTATGCAAATGGATTAGATCTTCTATATAAAGCATTCGGCATCATGCCTGGCACATTGGAACTCTTCCTGTAAAATGTTGCTATTACTTCTATTGTTAGTTATATTTTATTCAGCAAATATTTTCACTAGGAAAAACACTGTTTCAGACATTGCAATTAAAGTTATATGTTACAGACGCTGCCTCTCTGAATATTATATATATATTTTAGGGAAAATGAGATCCTAATTAGTTGTTTTATAAATGTTTACTGAGCACCTACTGTGGGCGACTGAGTGCTGTGGAGCCTATGGAAAGAGCACCCAGCCTAATCTTGGGTAGTGAGAAAGAGTCAATGAAAGTAGCATTTGAACTGGGTCTCAATAGGTATATGCACTGTCATAGACAAGAGGAAAGGAATTCCAAGAAGGCAGCTTTTTGAGCACAGTTGCAAAGTCTCTGAAGGACCAGATATTTTAGGTTTTGCGGGTCATACAGTCTCCTTAGCAATTCTGCTACTGTAGTGAAAAGCAGCCGTAAACAATACACAAAGAAATAGGCGTGGCTGTGTTTCAATAACACTTTATTTATGGACACTGAAATTTGAATTTCATCTAATTTTACGTGTTGAAGTTTACGTGTTGCCTGGTATTATTTATCTTTTGATTTTTTTCCAACCATTTAAAAATGCAAAAACCATTGTTAGTTTGGGGCTTACAAAAACAGATGTTGGTTGGATTTGGCTCATGGGCTGTAGATCACAGCTCTTGCTCTAGAGCTAGGGTTTCATGTGGGAAAGTGTCACAGTTGTTTGGGGAAAAATGAGTAATCCAGACTGATGTTTTATAGGGCAGGAGCAGAAGATAAGGGTGAAATAGTAGAGAATGGTGACCCTTGAATGCCGGGATTATGATAATAATAACAATGGTAATTATGACCTCTAAATGTGGGCCCCGCAGCTTATAATATATCTTGCATATAATATACTCTCATTTTGTAAATGAGAAAATGGAAATGCGGAGAAATTAACTGAAGACAAAAATCACACATCCAGTAAATGGCAAAACTGGGGCCAGTTTTCTGGTATTTCTTCTTATTCATGTCCCTCTCAACCATATTGCGTGGAATCGCTCCCATAAATTATGGATAGGATCTTATTTTATAAAAGATTCCAGCAAACATGTTCATGTTCAAGGGCTGGAAACAGAATCCATCTTTTTGGGAAATTAGTATTTCTAAATTTGAAAAATACTCTGTTGGAATTTTTCTTTATATAAAAGCAAGGGCTGGAATCCAGCCCCAAGAGAAAGAGGTCAGACAAAGAGAAGTTTGGTCGGACAAGCAGTCCAGAAAGACAAAGGAACAAATGTCTCCTTGGGGTGGAAAATTATGCTAATGGAGGTTTTGCTTCTTTTGGATAAAGAGGACTCCTGGGTTCCTAGGACTTGGGCAGGGAAGGACAAGGGAAGAGGGACTCGGATCTGAGTAGCATCAGGGCCTGGACTGAGAGAGAGCCCGTGGCAAGTGATCTGGCCTCTCTTTAGGAGAGTGATATCTGATGCAGAGTTCTAAATTTTGCCTTTTCTGCATTGCAGCTCTCTTGCGTGGTCCTTATACGATCAGAAAGAGAGTAAACTGAACTTTGTAGCTTTGGGCTGGTAGTGCCTTCAGAATGAAGAGAAGATCCTTGTTCTTGCTTGAGGTAAAATGGAGCTGGAGATGTCACCAGTCTCTAAAAACAATTACTATGTATCAAGAGGAAACCAAATCAGGATAGCAGAGTGACTGATTAGAGCAAGAGGCAGCAAGTGACTACCAGGATGTGTATTCATGTCCCAGGAATACTCAGGAATATTTGGGACATTACAAAACTACAGGCTGTGATATGTAATGAGGACTTGTAGTTGGTTTTTTTGTTTGTTTGTTTCATGAACATCAAAAGAAAAGAAACCCCAGAAATCTGGAAATTTGAAGACACAGGGGTTAACTATTGCTTGCAAAGGAGAAAGAAGTGATCAGACGTGTGTCTTAGGGAAAAAATCCAGGGGTTGAATGAAAGGTGCTTTGGCAAAAGAAAGATTGGAGGTAAGGAAACCAGTTAGGAGACTTGCAAAAGAGATAATAAGAACCTGAACCAGAGTGGGCCACGGGGTTAGAGGAAAGGAGAGAAGCATCAAACATTGTAGAGGACTTGGGAACCACCCAGATGTGGAAGATCAGAGAGTGTTGTTTCGTATAAACACAGACTGAACAGCTAGGGCGTGTCTTCATGTGGGGAAAAATTGATTCCTTGCATACCCAGGCAACGCAATTTGTTACCTACAGTGCTCAAGTTTCTGCCCAATCTGTCTTCGACCTAATCTGGAGCAGGGTCAGGTTGCTTAAAGTTCCTTTGAAACTGGGTGAGAATATATAGCCGAGGTGGTTGTGTCATATACTTGCCCTGGCAATATGGTGAATTCGGGAAGCCAGGCTGTCAGCATTCTTAATCAATCCCAACCTTGTCCTCTCTATCCCTATTCAGGTTCTCCTTTTCCTCCTGAGACTCAATCTTAGAGCCCAACCTAAGAGGAGGTCTTGTTCTCTAGAACCAGTGCTGTTCAATAGAACTTTCTGAGATGACAGAAATATTCTATAACTGCACCGTCCAATAAGTAGCCACCAGCCACATATGGCTATTAAGCGCTTGGAAGGAAGCTAGTGATACTAAGGAACTTATTTTTAATTTTGTTTAACTTTAATCAATTTAAATTTACATGTGACTAGCCCCATGTGTTGAGTGGCTGCCGTATTCGAGAATGCAACTCTAGATCCAGGTGTCCAAGATGCTACCCCAACTGTGGGCACCTGGGAGCTTTAGTTTGGGGGATTTTTACATATTTGTCTAGTCCACATGAACCAGTGGACCTGACTGGTATAAGCATTTGCCTCTGCTACTATTCTTTCATGAGTTCCTAACAGAAATCATGCTGACAGGCTGAATTAATTAGTACTGTACACGTGAGAGAAGCTGAATGTAATTAAATATATGAATTTGAGCAGTTCAGGTTTATTTCTTTTTAAATTACATAAAAACTGGGATATTTAGCAAGATTACTGACAAAAGAACTCTAGATTCAATATTCTCCTTTTATCCTTGACTCATATTCAAGTCATATCTATATAGTATGGACCCTCTTGACTCTTCATTATTATCCACCTAATCTTACTGTCCACCAAACATTTCAACAAGTATTGAAAAAGCTCAGCCCCCTTCCTCTAAACTTTTCCTGGAGGCACATAAAAATTTATCTATTCAGTGTGTTGAAGTATTGCCATATGTTTGGCTAGTTAAATTTTAACTGATCCTGTGCTAAGAGATTAATAAGAAATAATTGATTAATCGTTGTCAGGTAATATATTAGTATTCTAGAGCCAGAGTCTCCAATGTCTTAACTCAAAGAAGGGACTAGTTGGGAGAGTTCAGTCTTTCCCTGGCTGGCATCTGAGCAGTGGAAAAGTAGAGGGCAAGATGAGCAAATCCAATTCAATAAATATTAGAATGTGACTACTTCGTTGAAAACTTTGGGGCAAAGAAAAAAGACTCCCCTTTTTTGTCCTAAGAAAGTTACAAGACTAGTCCCCTACTATTTGTAAAGTTGAGCCTAATAATATCTTCAATTGATTAAGCCTTTCTACAAAGGACTTCATAGAATGGCACAATCATACCCTGACGTTTTTACTATACGTATTTTGTAAAATTCTAAACTCTTCAAGCAAAGAGGTAGGGGTATTTGCTAACCTGGTGGTTTGTTGAACACACACATACAGTCATGTATATATGGGCACGTACAATTGTGTGTGTGTCTGTGTATAAACCCCAATGATAGCCAACTATAGTGTAGATGTTTTTATGCCCTTTGCTGAGAGTTCAGAAGCTCTGCCACTTAATGAATATTCAAATTGGGGCAAGTCCCATCCTCCCCAAGCTTCAATTTCCTTATAAAATGGGGGGTGTTTGATACTTACCCTTCAGGGTGATTGAGAAAATTAAATGAGATAATGCATGAGAAAGCAGTAAAATAGGAAGTCATTTAAGGTTAATGCATTTGATGGGGGGAGAGGTGGAAACTGCTCATTCTTTACCGTGCTTATGAGGATTTGTGCTGAAGTCTGATTTGCAAATATCCTGGGAGCATATGGATACATTTTTTGGACAGATGGCTGGTATATTCTATGCTGCACATACATGACTTTCTATGGAGTTACTTTAGTACGAAGAGCCCATTTCAGGAATCTTTATGGGGCTAAACTATGTTAGGTGAACCTCAACAAACAGGGAGCCGGAGGCTTGACCCTAATGTAAGCAGTTGCACGGACGTTCAGTACCCTGAGTGTAAATAACATCTTGAATGCTACCAAATGTCAATACCGATGTTTGATGGTATTATATAAATTCAGCTTTAATTGAGCAAGCTAAATCCAACCAAATGGACCTGTTTATATTCTCAAATACTGAAATGAAGCCTAAATCGTGGCGTTTTTTATGCCTTGTGCCTGAGATGTCACCATTTTATATATACATTATATTTATATATATGCACATGTATGCATGTATATATACTTTCTCAGTTTGACGATTCTTATCTACTTGAGAACAAAGTCTAAAGTAAACCACCATCCTCAGATGCCAGCTGTTCCAATGGGCATTCTATGGGACAGAGGAAGGGTGATTTATACACGAGGAGAAAGTGTTTATATTCTCTGGCACAGTGTGTTCCCTGCTCCATAAAAAATTAGTAACCAAACCCATCTATAACAACCTTAAAAAATAACATAGGTTCACAGGAGGTTCAGTTTCTGGGTGCTAGCACATTTATGACTTCAAAATAGATAATCTGGGCATTTACGTGGACTACAGAAAATGAACAGCTATAAGGTGTCCTTGCTGGAAGCTCTCGTTTTAGGCTGCAAGTGCTGAAGCTGGGTTCAACAACTGGTTTCAGGCACGAAATCAAATACAGCAAGTGCCCGTTATTTTCTAGCCAGGTGTCTGATAGGAAATTAAATGCACCTATATGTAGAACAGGAAGAAGTCTCAAAGAATATTGCAGCAGGTGAGCAATAAAGGTTTTCCTTTAAAAAAGGAAATGTTTGGAAGATAGGAGGCTACTGTTCTATTTGTTTTTTAAATAAATATACAGAAGAGAAATTATAATCTCTCTCACAAAAACCAAATCTAGTTAGTAAACCTTTCATTTAAAAAAGTCTGCCTTGCATAAAGTAGAAATTCCTGATTGCCACACAGGTTCTTTTCTCCGTGTTCTGTAATTAGCTCAAGCGGGGAATAGCTGTTCGTGATTTTCTGTATAACAGAAACCATGTAAGTGTGGATTTACTATTATGCTACACTTAACTGCCTCTTCTACAGGCAGAATAGCCTACTTCTACAAACCTTTCCTTAAGTGTAGATCACTTTTCAACTGTTTAATAGCCATCTTTGTAGCTTTCCTCTGAAGGGTTTCTAAATTATTCCCACTCTTCTTAGGTTTTCATCACCAGGAACATGCCCTCGGCCTATATACTAATGTTCTGCTGGGTACCAGGCCAGATTTCATTGCCAATGTCTTCTACCTGCCCCCCAGGCTTTAAGACAGGGGTTCTGAACAAGGAGTCAATGAGCTTGAATTTAAATTCAAAAAAACGTTATTCTTGTGATGCGGGTGTGATACATTCATTAAATAGTACACAGTATAGTATGGACTATACTGTGTCCATGTAAGGGGTCCATGGTTTTCACCTGACTAGCAAAGGCATCCGTGGAACAAAAAAGGTTAAGAACTCCTGCCTTAGGACCGTGTTACAGACACTACCAATGAGGTCAACACATTTAATAACACACGGGCAATGTGCAGGCTTCACCTGAGGAGGAAAGACAGGCAGAGGCTTTGTTTGGGTCTTTTTTTTTCCAGTTATTTCCATTTTCCTTTGCTCATTCACCAAGCTGGTTTGATAATCCTATTCTTTACCTGGAGGATTGTCACTGAATTTTAAATCCAATGTGCAGTTATATGAGAATACAGTTGAAATATACCCAGTTTAAATTGTATAGGTTGGAAGAGAAGATTTTGAACCATAATCTGGACTCTATTGGGGCATTGTCCAAGAGGGAAGAAGGACCAGGAGAGCACAGAAGTGGCACTGGACACACTGGACAGACCTCTAAGCTGGGCATCAGTGGGTAATACAGGGCCCGGTGCAAGTCAGGATGGTGACCCCAGACTAGGAGATCCAGGTATTGAGAGAGTCGGCATAAAAACCAACCACCCCACCACCACCAACAGTGACAAAAAACACAGAAGAGATAATTAGGGCCTCAACCCGATAGAACATCTCCTAAGACTGCTCTTGAACAAGAGCCCTTCACTGTTCCAGACTTCCTTTTGGGGTTGGCACTGGCTCTTAGCTGAGGTCAGCCTCCAAGCCAGGTGTGGGCTGATCTGGGATTTGCACCTGCATTAAGAGGAAGTAAAGAAAGAACCCTGAGGGCAAGAACTCTGAGTTTAGAGAGGTGAAAACCCTGTTTCAAAATAATAAATACTGGTTATCAAAAGTGATTGCTTAGTGGGCTTCCCACCACCCAGGAGTTTAAACCAAATTTACAGATCAATTGTCACAGGGGAGCCCTAATGCCCTGTGTATTTGTACTTTCTTTTTTCTCACTTTATCTTGTTTATCTGCTTTTATGTACATTTTCCCAAGTTCTGGTTTTGTAACCTTATTTATGTTTCCATACTTTACAGTAGGAGTTCTTACACCTCGGATCCTATAAAAAACAAGGCAAGGTATAAATAAATAAATCCCTGCATCCATAAAATAAAAGCATGGAATGGATTGTGAACCTTTGCTGGTTTATTTACGTGTAGTAGTTTCTAGCTTTTGTTATATTTATTTTCCAAGATCTATCTAGTTTGGCAAGATTGATGGTCTACATAAGAATGAAATAGAATTGTTTTCCTGCTTTCCATAAGACTTTTAATGAACATAGACCTTGTTTTCCTTCAGTTAAACCTCTTCCATCATGTAGTTGTCATATCTTTGGACAAGCAGGGATAAAGGGATCACACATTTCTCTCATGCATTCTCGAGGATCCCTGGTAACCTTAAGGAATAGAAACAATTTTCAACTTAAGGCCCTGAGCCAAGAGTCCCTACCTATGGCATCTGAGAGAGACTGTGCCTCCTCATGATCATGAGTTTTAATAGTCAGCTCTATTCCAGCTGTGTCCCACTGCACTGCTAATTTATAGGAAGGATGTACAATTGAGTGCTAGACTCCTGATAATGATGCATTAAGAATATCTTTTAACTCTTGGCGTCCCTCAATTTTATCTTCCCTTGTTGAGTAAGAATATTCATGAAGAGATTGAATTTTAGTCTTGCTGCTTCACCATTCATCATTTTATCCCAGATCTCTTTTTTTTTCTCCTTTGCCTTTTACTTCTTCTCCTAGAAAAGGCATTCTTTGGGAGAGATGAACTAAATGGACAGTAGAGATGTCACGAAAAACTTGCTTAGAGAAATATACTAATCTTCGGGTTGAAAGTTCAGGGTTTGGAGTTAGCAGACCTGAGTTCCAGTCCTGGATTCCCTTGATATTTACTCTGTGGTCTTGGACAAGACATTGAACTTCTCTGGGCTTCATTTTCCTCATCTGTAAAACAGAGATACTAATTCCCTTCTGACTTCCTGAGGTGCAGTTGAGATAATTTATGTAAAAGGTCATTGATCAAATCTTCCAACCATCTCAGCCATGGATTCCCATGGGCACGCCCTCGACCTTGTAAGAGCTCCTGCCCATGACATCTACCACCATCTTATGCTCAGCTGTCCTGTCTTGTGTCTTCCTCTGCTTTTTTACCCAGATCAGATTCTATAGTCTATCGTCCTTTGCAAGTATCCAATTCCCTCTCCTTTTACTCTTTCCTACATATGTTCCTGGAAAAGCTGCTCCTCTGGTTAAAATACTCTTGCCTACTCCATGCTTCCATCTGAGTTAATATTCCTGAAGAAAAATGCACACACTTGCCGACTAGCTTTACTTTAATTTTATGATCACCGATCTCAGATGGGCACTCCCTGTACCTGTGCCCTGCCCCACCTGCTCATGACCTTGCCTATTGTTCCTCTGAATGAATAGAAGCATCAGGCAGGAGGCCTCTCCTCTGCCAGCCACCAACCTTATCATCCTCCTCACATCTGTATGTTGTACACAGTACAGGGGTCTATGAATATTAATTACTAACTTGGCTGCAAAATTCTTGGTTGGCAATAGCTAATGCATTTGGAATACTTTCTAAAAAAATAATGTTCTCAAATTTGACCTCTATTAAAATGTTCAGAAAAGGGACTATTAATCATAGTGCACTATTGTGAAATTTATCTTTATTAAAAAATGTAGGAGGAGCATATGAGGCACAAAAGAAGCCACTTAAGTGTGATTAAAGTAATGAGCAATTTGAGCATTTTGTGATTGATTTTTAAGATATTTATATTTGGTGGGATAAAGAACATTCAAACTTAGCATTATCCACAAGGTTTATAAATACTGAGTATAGGTGATGCATAGTTGTCTTGTTTTATTCTACATTTAAGAAGCCCACAGTGATCTGTGATTGTGATGTTAAAAACCCAGGTTCCAAATCTAGCCCCCCCTTTCCCCCTTGGCATCTTGTTACCCACAAATCGCAAATCAACAAAAGCCCTATGAGCTCAGGAGGTTAAGCCATGCAGCCGACAGGGCATCCTCAACCGCTTGTTAAACTTCCTCTATGAAAGGGCCTTTCATAAGCAGCTTCTCTGGGAAGCAGCAAGAAGACAAATTAGCAACTTGAAAAATAAGGCTGTATTTTCACAAGCTGTCATTAGTCTCTTTGATCTTGTTATAAAAAAAACCTTGTCAAATTTTCCCCCCTCTAATATTATGGCTCAATTATGATCCAAATCTCCATGATGCTATCATCACTAAGAGTGTTAAAAAGCCAACCTTGAGCTTCTATTCAGCACTGCCAGGACTGTTGGCATTTGTTTTCCCACCTTGTTAGAAGTGATAGCAACACCTGAGTACAAAGGCCAGGCAATATATGTGGTGTCTTGGTACTGAAACTTTCTAAAAGGGAATGAAATAAACCAATTCTTCAATGTGGCTGATAATACATAGCAGAGTAGACTTGGAAATAAAATTTTCTTCTTCTCTTTTAGTTTGTTCTGTAGCCTTTCCCCAGGTATTTCCTTTAAAATATTGAACTTCCAACAAAAAATAAAAAGAAAACAAAGCAAAACAAATAAAAAAGAAAAAAAAAGAATAAAATATTGATCTTCCAAAACGCTCTGTGAAAGGAAAATATTTTCCCATGCTCAAAAAAGTTGGGAAATGTTTGTGTTCTAACTTTCTAAGAGATTCAAAATGTAGAGTTCTGAAAACAGGCTGTATGCCCTTGAACAAGTTACTTAACCTCTCTGTGTCTGTTTCCTCATCTGTAAGATGAGGATATAATAGTAAGTACCTTATTGGGCCATCGGGTGATTACAAGATTTTCTATGTATGCAAAAATCTTAGAACTGGCACATAAGAGGGCTATTATTCTTAACTTAGTATTTTCCAAAACTTTGAGTAGAAAACCCATTAGCACCCCATAAAGGAAACTCTGAGGGGAAAAACAAAGCAAAACAAAACAAAAAATCTTTCACATATTATACGTTTCACTAGAAGACAAGCACCTTAGTGTCAAAGATTCTGTTCTATTTGTTTATGTACCCACTGCTCCTAGCAGAGTACCTGGTACCTAGGAGGAACTGCTAACTATCTGATGCACGTGTGAATGAAGGGGTTCAGCTTTGTCTTCCATGTCACCTCTCGGCCATGCTTAGTTTGGAAGGTTGGCTCATTCCTGAGTGTGACTGGAGGAGTCCCATCCTTTTTTCCTCCTTGGTATAAATACTGTTCAGTTGTTTAGGACTTTATAAAGTAAGGTTTTCTCATTCTGTTCCCTGAATGGACTTCAGCATGTTATCAGTGAGGAATCTGGGTCTCATCGTGGCAGAGCTGGGATTTGAATCTTGAAAGACTCCAAGTACAAGTCTTTTTCTCCCTGTAATACAGAAGAGAAGGCTGCTCAAATCTCAGAGGCCAGAAATGGCTTGGATCCGGGGTTAAATCTTGACATTAGGACTCTCTTCTCTAAGCCTTGGCAGCCTTTCAGTGGCTTTAATTTGTCTTAATACAGAGAACTATTAATGGATTTGATCATTTTGCTGGGTACGTAAAATACAGAAAGGTTTTTTTTTTTAGTATTGATATTTTGACTGATTTGACTAAATTTACATTAATAATATATATAATTTGTTTGTTCACTTTGTTTCATTTATTGTAACACATTTAAGTTCTTGGAAACACCAAAGAACAAAGAACACTTGGATTCCTTTAACTCTCCCTTTGTTTAGTGAAGATGAATATGAATTTTCTAGGACAGCCCTTTGCAGTTCATTTGCCCACACTTCGTCCTATATAACCAATAAAATAGATGCCACAGCTTGGCAACACCACCTATCAATGGTTTCCTCATGTCAAACCTGGGGCTATTAGTGGTTCCTTTTAGTAGGAGAGAGAAAATTTAGTCATCATTTTCTTTGTAGATAAAGATTTTTTTAGACTTGTTATATTTAGATTGCATTTTCCCCAAATTAGTCCTAGCAACATGCTATTTTATTTTCTAGTAATGTAGGAACGATCCTCACTTTCTTTCCTCCCGTTTGAAGTGCTTGGAATCATCAGGAAACATTTTCTTTCTTCTTTACCTTGACCACCTATGATAATAATGGCTTTTCTGATTCATCACCTGGGACACATTTCTGAACATACTTTTTTGAGGCATAGGGGGAATATCAGGGAATATTTGTGCTCCACTTTAGGAGCTAAAAATCTAGGAACAAATTCAGAGCTTGAAATATATTCTGCAGCACTGCTCTGAAGCTGTGCGATACACCTCTTAAATTACAATTTCAGTCTTGTAAGGTCACAGCAGAAAATCAGAGGAATGAATGGGGCCACCCAGCTCTTTCATTTATGTGCTACCCAGACAATGTAACACCTGAAGAAGTAATGAATTCCTTTTTGAGCTCCACATAGAGCTCTGAATTTGACCAATGAAACCCAAAATGCAGGAGCAATACAGGTAGTAAATGAGATCAGATGAAATAATGGATATGAAAGTGCTTGTAAATGAAAAGTGCTACACAAATATAAGGTATTACTACCTCAACTCAGCTACTGCTAGGAAAGAAAAAAAAAAAAAACATTGAATAATGTTTAGATTATGGCCTGTGTTTTCTTCCTGTTACTATAGTCTTTGGCAGTGAATGCCTAAGAAGAGCTAGGTTGGACTCAATAAAGACTGAATGTTTATTTAGTTGCATTCTAGGTAAGTATTAGCTGCATTGGCTTGTAGTTGATTTGCTCCTAATCTTGGTTTAGAAGTGTTCATACAACACTTTCTTATTTTTCTTTGATACTCTAAAATGGAATACAATGAGATAAATATTGTGTTTAGCACACATGTTTAATTTTGTCTTGATTGCATTCACTGGGTTTTTTTTAACCCTATATTTTAGGCTACATGATGGACAGTCAAGCAAAACAGGACAAATGTGGACATCCAATGCACCATAAATGGAGGAAAAAGAATGTCCAGGATTGCTCGCTAGAAGATTTGCCAGTCCCCAGAGATGACCTACCCTCACTCGGAAAAGTTTTGGTGGTGGACTTGGTGATGTAAAAATGCTCAGGTTGAGCTGAGTCTCCCAAGTGTATCGAAAGCCAGAGGTGACTTAAAATGATATTAGGACAAGAGCTTACTATGCTAGGCTGCAATGGAGGCTCAGCCAAAACAATGTGTTCTGAGGAAAGATTCCCCACTTCAGGGTGCAAAGCCTGGCAGAGGGCAGGGCCCTGGGCTCTGGCTTGTTTCTTCCCCACATAAACTGATTCCAGGATCTCTCTAGGATGGGTCACTTCTCTGAAGCATTAGTGGTAGCACAACACATTCTTAATAATAGAAAACAGAATCTGGAGTTAGAAATTTAATAAAATCCTTGGCATCCCCAATTAAAATTACAAGGTCTTTTATTATTATGTTTTAATGGCATTTTAAAAGGGCACAAAAAGTTTTGCCTTACCCTCAGAGTACAAATTACATAGACATCTACATCACTAATAATTGTATCAGATTAAAAAACCTCCTTGAAACCATCCCTCTCAGGCCAATTTTTAATGATTCATTCTTTCTTTTTGGCAGCAGCCAAAGTCATGCCGAAGAACATAGCTCAAAGGCTCCAAAACTGTCTAGAGACCTTAAAAGTTCATGAAGCTAAATGATAACGTACAAGACCTTTGTGGAAAGTGTTCAGATGACTTTGAAATATCAAATCAATTCTTATTTTAGATAGTAAAAGAAAAGGTGCGTTCAACATTTAAAGTAGGCTTGGAGATAACAAGAACACTTTTTTGGTGTTTGTTTTTCTAAAAGAGCCCTACGAGGTGGTAAACGGTATTCAAAGGAGAAAGTAAAGATAAGTAAGAAAATATGTAACTATTTGGTGTGTGTGTACATACACATCATACATACATACATAAGTACGTACAAAGTCAGCCTTCAAGGTCCTTTCCTGGTACTTCTGCCCATTGCTATCTTGCTACCTGCTGTCTGGTCCTTGTGCTGATGCTCCAACCGGAGAGTCTGCTGCTGAGAATCACTTCTTCGCAGAGGTGGATGGCTCTGCATCACCATCCTGCATCACCTGGACCTGCTGCCATACAGGGCAGCTCTTTAAGCAGCCAGCCATGTTGCTTGTTCCTGAGTTCATTCCTCCATCAGGGAGTGATTTTGTAGAACAAAAGCTCAGAGCACCTTCTTCTCTAAGAGCATTTAGGGAGAAATCTCTGGATGCAAGGGGGACTTCTAGGAAGATATGTAACTTCAAAGCTGTATTGCAGCAGGAAAACCCCTAACTCATTAATAAAAAGAAGAGAGAGGAGGGGACTTATACAAATGTCAAAAGAACTAAAGGTAAAACTCCTGGATGGAATGTTTTCTGATGGTTGTTTTCCTGATTTATGTCTCAATCTGGAATTTTCTATTTCCCATTGAAAACCAGAAATGTTGCTTTTATACTCTAATTGGGATAATGGGATCCCACTTTGTATCTCTACACTATATACTACTACTATAGCATAGACTTCTATGTGGGATGTGAGATAAACAATACAACTTGAGCCCTTATATCCAGAGAGAATTGTTACTTGTAGTTAACACAGGCAGTTTCATGGGCTTCATGCCTTTGAGTAGTGGAAGATTCATGTTTTGACCAGTCCCTAATGAAAGCACATTCTTTCTGGCAAATGGGGCAGAATTCAGTCCATCTTATCCTTACCCAAAATGCAGAACCTAAAGAGGGCAGAATGTGACAGTGTTAGAAAAGAAATCCCAACTTGTCCAGGACAATACAATTCAGTTGGTCACACCAATCTCAGAGTTTCCAACATATATTCATGAGGAACTATTAGAAAGTTTACTAAAAGGCAGCCGACCCAGTGGGAGAAAATATTTGATAATCACATACCCAATAAGGATTTTGTGGGGTTTTTTTGTAAAAAGATTTATTTATTTCTCTCCCCAGCCCCTTCTCGTTGTTTTTGCCCTTGCTGTTTGCTCTCTGTGTGTTCTTCTGTGTCTGCTTGTCTTCTCTTTAGGTAGCACCGGAAACCAGCCCTGGGACCTTCTGGAGTGGAGAGGGGCACTCAATCTCTTGCACCACCTCATCTCCCTGGTCTGCTGCATCTCTTATTCTGTGTCTCTTCTGTGTCTCTTTTTGTTGCATCATCTTGCTGTGCCAGCTCTCCACATGGGCCAGCACTCTATGTGGGCCAGCTCTACTTGGGCCAGCTTGCCTTTCGCCAGGAGGCCCTGGGAAGTGAACCCTGGACCTCCTATGTGGTAGCCAGGAGCCCAGTCACCTGAGCCACATCCGCTTCCCACTGATAAGCATTTACTATCCACGATATATAAAGAGATATACAATTCAACAATAAAAAGACAAACTATCCCATTAGAAAATGGGCAAAAGACTTGAAAAGACAATTGTCCAAAGAAGAAATACAAATGGTGAAGAAACACATGAAAAAATGTTCAACATCACTAGCAATTAGGGCAATGCAAATCAAAACTACAATGAGATATCATTTCACACCTATTAGACTGGCTACTACTAAAAAGTCAGAAAACTGTAAATGTTGGAGAGGATGTGGAGAGATAAGAATGCTTATTCACTATTGGTGGGAATGTAGAATGGCACAGTCACTATGGAGGACTGTTTGGCAGCTCCTAAGGAAGTTAAATATAGACTTGCCATGGGACCTGGCAATACCACTACCAGGTATATACCCAGAAGAACTGAAAGCCATGACACGAACAGACATCTGCACACCAATGTTCATAGCAGCATTATTCGTGATTATCAAAAGATGGAAACAATCCAGCTGTCCATCAACTGATGAATGGATAAACAAATTGTGGCATATACGAACAATGGGATATTATGTAGCTGTAAGAAGAGATGAAGTCATGGAGCATAGGACAATGTGGATGAACCTGGAGGATTATGTTGAGTGAAGCAAGCCAGAAACAAAAGGACAACTACTGTATGACTGCACTATTATGAACTAAATACATTGTGTAAACTCATGGAGTTAATAATTAGAATTTAGGTCTCCAGAAAATAGAATGAGGTAGAGAATGGAATGCTAATGGTTAATCTGTGCAGAATTGGTAAAAAGGTTGTTTGCAAATCTTTGGAAATGAATAGAAATGGTGAAAGCACATCATAGTATTTGTAACTAGCAGAACTATACTAATGAAGGATGTTTATGTGGGAGGATTTGGGAGGTGTGGGGAGTGGGTCATATGGGAATCCCTATTTTTTTGTGTAATATTTATGTAATCTAAGTATCTTTTTAAAAAAAATTTAAAAAAGAACTTGCTTAAATAGAAAACAGAAACAAAAAAAGTGGCTAAAAATGAAAGTCTAAGGTCATATATATTATTAGAAGGAAAGCTAAAATATGTAACATGGCACTGTATAATATAGTGAAACCTCATGTGAAATATGAAATGGGTAATACTGCTTATTTCCCATTGCTTTTCTTTTATACTTTAAAAAAATTTTTTAAGATACTTACATTACACAAATGTTACATTAAAAATATAGGGGATTCCCATATGCCCTGCTCCCTCCCCCTCCCACACTTTCCCATATTAACAACATCCTTCATTTGTGTGGTATATTTGTTACAATTTATGAACACATTTTGGGGCATTGCCACTGAGTGTGGATTATAGTTTACATTGTAGTTTACACTCTGTCCCATGCAACTTTGTAAATTATGACAAGATATACAATGGCCTGTATCTGTCTTTGCAATGTCATTCAGGACGATTCCCAAGTCCCAAAAATGCCCACTTATTACACCTATTTTTCCCTCTCCCTTCCCCCAGAACCTCCAGTGGCCACTGCCTCCACATCAATGACAAAAGTTTTTCCATTGCTAGAATCACAATAAGTCTATAGTAGAATAACAGTAAGTCTACTCTAGTCCATCATTCCAATCTTGAGGATTATGGGATGGTGATGTCCACTCCACCTCCAGTTGAGAGGGGTCTTAGATCTCATGGGACAGTTGGATGAGACTATCTTGCTTGCAGTTGCAGACTCTCTCTGTTCCTTGGGATGATAGCTGTCCATCATCACCTCTTTGTTGGTTGTCCTGGGTGAGTCTAATGAACTGGAGAGTAGGTGTTGCAACTCTGTTGAGATTCAGGGCCCAACTGGCACATGGATAGCCCAAAGATTTAAGTCTCTTGGTCATATACCTATTAACTCTAGTACTAATTATAGGTTCAAATAGAAGGACAGAAGAGCCATGTGTAAGGAAACCACAACTGAGTCCAACTCTGTCACACTGGGGAGCATAAATTCTAAAGTAGGGCCTGCTGGCAGGGCACCAAACTCCTAAGCTGTCTGCCCTGACTATAGTGTCTGGATGTCTCCAGAGCCCTTGGGAGCCCTGCTATTTGAGGTAATATTTATTTTGGCAGTCAATGAGATCTTGCTGAGATGTGCATAAGCGTAACCTCTGGGATGACCTCCTGATTCACTTTGAAGTCTCTTAGCCATATAAACTCATTTGTCTTTACCGTTTCTCCCTTTTTGTCAAGGTCTTTTTCCAGTTGCCTTGCTAGTTGGTGCTTGGTAGTAATCCCTCGGTGCCAGGGAAGCTCATTCCCAGAGTCATGTCCCACATTGGGGGGAAGGTAATGCATTTATATGCTGAGTTTGGCTTAGAAAGAGGTCACATTTGCACAACAAGGAAGCTTTCAGGAGGTAAAGATTGCTTTTACAAAATATAAATACAAATAAACTAGAGATATGGAAAGAGAATAGCAGCTATGTACGGCAGGGGAAGCATAGAAAGATTGAGAGGTGATGACTTTTTTTGTTTGTTTTGCTGTTTTTCATTTATTATTATTAATATTATTATTGGAATAATGAAAATGCTCTAAGAATGACAAGTGATGAATGCACAACTATGTGATTATACCGAATACCAATTGTACACTTTGGGTGGATTTGTTTTATTATATTAATATGTATCAATAAAATTGATTTTTTAAAAAAATTTTTGTTGTGTGTTATAGGTAATTATGCTTAAGCCAGCTGTGTAGTAATATAAGCCTAGTTCTCATTCTACAAAATAAGCTTAGCTCCTCTAATAAATGTTCTTTCCATTATATTTATAACATTTTAAGTTAAAAAATGTAGGATATTCTTAGGGTAGATAACTGGACTAGGCAAATATTTCTGAATATTACACTCAGGATTACGGTATATAAATTTACAGGAGAAGAAATACAAAACATTCAATATATAAATACAAAATTTTCCAATCTCATTAGGAGTCAAAGAACTGAAATTTCAATCTACCAGGAGATGTAATATTTTACCTACTAAATTGGCAAAGGGGGAAAAAGACTACTGTTTCGGATATGATAAAGCATGCATTTATATAAACACTGGATGGGATTGTAAATTGAGGGATAATTTGTTGATATGTACTCACAGCATTAAAAATATTTATAGTCATTGACTTGGTAGTTTTGTTGATGAAAATTCTTGTTAAAGAAGTTGTGATCCAAGCCGTCTGCCTACTCAGTGTTCCCAAGCCCTGGAGTTCTCTTGGTTACATTTTCCTTTACTATTTAAACACCAAATACCATTCCCTTCCCACGTTCTACATTGCCACTTGGCCAATATTTCTAAGTATTCTCTAGGGGCTCTATCTGCTGGTGATCAACTTTCACTCTGATTTCCATCTTCCATGGAATGTTCAGATTCAGCCCTGTCAATCTTTTTTTTCTGTTTCTTTCTTTTATTTTTTATTTATTTATTTTAGGAATTCCCAGGGAACAAACCCAGGACCTCATACAGGGGAAGCAGACATTCAACTACTGTAGCTACATCTGCTCCCCTCTACGTTTCCTTCAGCCTTCTTTTTTTTTTTTTA
>JAQZBX010028988.1:0-27537 GCA_029593785.1 Cabassous unicinctus
TTTTTTTTTTTTTTTTTTTTTTTAGGATTGATTGCTTAACTTCCTCAAATGTTTCTACATTTATTAAGATATTCATATTCTTTTTCTAACTTAATCAGTGTTGTAGTGCTTTGTACTAATAGATTTTTTTCTTTAGCATTTACTTTATTGCTTACACTGTATATTCAAATGAATACAATAAAGTCCTTTTTAGAACAGAAAGGCACATGAAAAGCCTTATGTTCAAATTCCCTATCATTTGAAAATCCTACTGACTAATAGAAGTATTCCACTATAGAACTAAAGGTATCAGAAAAGCACATGATGCATTCTGTTCCTGCAGAGTACCTGAATTATGACATTTATCTCATAGCACAGTCACCAAATCAAATGTTTGTATCCGAACATTGATACAGCTATTAAGATCGCAAAAACAGTAATCAGCTTATCAATATATATACAGTCAGGTCCCTAAATATTAATTCTATAAAATTTGAAGGAAGAACAGCATCAAGCTGCATCCGTGTTCTTTCTCATTAGGTGACAGGATAAGAGGTTTGGCATTTCCAGTCTTTGTTCCGTGAGTCCGACTGCTGCCCGCACAGGCCGGTGCTATACAATGCTGAAGACCATGGAAAGATATTGCTCATAAAACACCTGGATCCATCCGTCCTCGTCGATATCATAGCATCTGAATAAATCTGTCACCTCTGCAGGACTATGCAGCCTTGAATGAAGTCATCAAAGGCAATCTGCCCTCTTCCTTGTCTGTCAAACTTTCGAATAAGGATATCGTGGAACTGGTCAGAGAGCCGGTACCCGTTGGATAGTGCTTGTTGAAGCTCGTTGTCAGATATCACACCACTCCTGTCTTTATCAACCATCCGGAAGACATTCCACAGGAAGCTCAGCCTGACAGCGCCGCGCCGGCAGGACCAGGGCGGGCCCGGGCCAGGGCGGTACTGGCAGGCGGCAAAGGGCAGAGGCACCGCTGGGCTGAGGCTGGGGGCGGGGCTTGACTCACGTCACTCACTAATAGATTTTTTTGATATTGAAAATTTCTTTGCTCATGAAGCATTGTTATTGTTGTGGTAGTTTAATACACTAATGAGACTGGTTTTTTTTTTAGTATTTCTACATCTACATTCCATAGATGACAAATCTATAATTTTAATTTCATGCAGTTTCACGATTTCTGGTATCAAAGTTAAATAGGCCTTAAATTAGAGAACTTTCCTTCTTTTCCTATTCTCTGAAATAGTATTTATAAGATTGAAATTATTAATAATAATAACATGAACCAAATTAAGTGTTTATTACTGTCAGGCACTATCCTAAGTGCTTTATGTAAATTAATTCATAAATATCACAAAAACACAATAATTACTATTACTATTCCAGTTAAACATATGAAAAAACTCAAACAGGTTAAGTAACTGGCCAAGGTCATATAGCTGGTAAGTGTCAGATCCAAAGAGTAAATGAGGTTTAAAAAACTACTGAAAACACTTCTGGATAGATAGAACAGACATACTTTTCCCTGTTCTCCCTGCTGGGTAGCTAGGTACACCTAAATACCCTTGGACATTTTATATATAAATGTATATATACATATATATGAAAAATAAGACTCTGAAAGATTGTGAGCAGAACAGAGTGGCTAGGGAACTCAGGACCCAAGGCACAACACAGTGGTTAGTACCATTGATTTTCTTTTATGTTATATATCCCAATGTGTTGCTAAAGAAGCAAGCAACTCAGAAACTCCAAAGATGCAGGCAAAAATAAACCCCAATAAAAGCCTGCTTTCTCAAGCAAAAGACCAAGAAAGGGACACTTAGCAAGAGAGGAACTTTTAGACAGTAAGTAGTCTACTCCAGTCAAGTACCACAGAAAAAAACTGCGACCCCACACTCACTCATGTCACCAAAGGATGACTGGGAAGACTAGACTTCTATCCATAGGAGGCTGGAATGAAACTCCCAAACCCCCACCAGGATGGATTCAGAGAAGACCAAGTGGGGAATGGGAATTTCATTCTTCTCCTCTTAAAGTTTCTAAAGTATGTTTGGCAGTTGCAGCAAAAATTATAACACTGTCGATGTGGTTTTAAATGTGTGTTGTGGAAATATTAGGATAATTATATCATAAATGGGGGTTGGATAAAGAGATATATAGGGAGGTAAGGTTTCTACACTTCACTCAAACTGGTAACATGTTGACACCAGTAGATTGTTGGGATGCCAAAAGCAATATACCAGAAATGGGTTGGCTTTTACAAAGCATCTTTATTAGTTTCAAGCTTCCAGTTTCAAGGTTGAGAAAAATGTACAAATCAAGGCATCATCAAGTGATTCTTTCTCTCCAAAGACCAGCTGCCAGCAATCCTGGACTCATCTGTCACATGGCCAGGCTCATGGTAGCGTCTGCTGATCTCTCTTCTCTTCCAGGTTTTGTTGCTTTCAGCTTCTGGCTTCTGTGGCTTTCTCTCTCTCTCCATCTGAATTTCATTCTCTTATAAAGGACTCCAGTAAGAAGATTAAGACCCACCCTGGGCCACACCTTACTGAAATAACCTACTCAAAATGCCCTTAACTGAAATAACCTAATAACCTACCATAGATCCACTCCTATAGTAATGAATTAACTCTAAGAACATACTTTTCTGTGATCTATAAAACCTCAAACCATCACAGATGGTTTCACCAAACATTTAAAGAAAAATTAACACAAATTCTACATAATTTCTTCCAAAAAAAAATAAGAGAAACAATTCACAATTACTTTTATGAAGTTAGTATTACCCTGATTTCAAAACAAGATAAAGGTAGTGCAAAAAAGAGAGAGAAAACTACTGACCAATAACTTTTTAAATATAGATTAAAAAATTTTAAAGAAAATATTAGCAAATAGAATTCAGCAGCATATAAAATAAATTATACACCATGGTCTAGTAGGGTTTGTTCCAGGCATGCAAGAAGGCTTGTTCAATACTTGAAAAGTGATCAAGGTAATCTACCATATTAACAGAATAACTAAAAAAGATAATCTTATGGTGGTATCAATTGATATAGAAATAGCATGTGACAATATTCAACACCCAATCATAATAAAAACTCTGAGAAAAATAAAAATAGAGAGGAACTTCCTCAACTTGGTAAGTAGTAGCTACAAAAAACTTATAGCTAGCACTGTACTTGAAAGTGAAAGACCAAATGCTTTGCCCTAAAGACTGAGAACAATGTATGCTGAAACATGCTGAAAACTATAAAACACTGATGAAAGAAATCAAAGAAGATCCAAATAAATGGAAATACATATTGTGTTCATGAATAGAAGAATTCCACATAGTAAAGATATCAATTATCCTCAAATTGATATACAAGTTTAAGAGAATTGCTATGAAAATCACAGCAAGATTTCTTGTAGACATAAAAAAAAATATTGTAAAATTTATTTGGAAAAGCAAAGGAACTACAATTGTTCCTGGATTAATAGGAAGAATAACAATGAATGAAAAAAGCTAATCTCAAATGATTATACTCTGTATGATTCTATTCATATAACATTCTTGAAATGACAAAATTATAGAATAAGTAAACAGATTAGTGATTGGTTGGGAGGTGGGGAAGGGAAGAAAATAGTTGTAGTTATAAAAGATGACATGAGTGATTCTTGTGGTAATAGAAATGTTCTGTATCTTTACTGAATCAGTTTCAGTATTCTGGTTTTGATATTGTACTATAGTTTTGCAAATGAAACTATTGGGACTACTAAAGAAATATATTAGACAATATATTAATTATGGGAGCTTAGTAAGCAGTTTACAATTCTTGAATCAGGTAACATCCAAATGACACATGGAAAGTAACTCCATGAGGGGGTGGAGAGGGAAAGCTTATGTAGAGCAAATGCGGGAAGCAAGTGAGGAGATGTTCTGATTGTTTGACGATGTTTCCATTTTACATTGGGGTGCCTTACCAAGTGGGGAGCAGATATACATTGATTAGTATAGTATGCTTTTCCATTCTGATAAACTATCTCTACTGGACCAAAACTGTTTTATCACCAGGTATTGCTTAGCTACAATTCTTTAGGGGGTATTCCATTGTTCCATTTTCTCAGAAAGCCCCTACAGGTTAATAATTTCTGTCTCCTGGAAAATTCTTTTTTGGAAAGGGATCCCTCACGGGAATACCCCATGAACACAGCCATTTTATTTTACTTAGGAGAAACTAGATTGAGGTACATGGGATCTCTCTTTATTATTTCTTACAAGTGCATGTGAAGCTATAATTATATCAAAATTAAAAGTTTAATAATAATTAATAATATTAATAATAATAAAGTGTATTGCAATAAACAACAAGCATAGATGATTCTAGCCAGGAGTACTACCTCACCTTCTAAATAGAAATAATTCTTATAATATTTATGTTATTTAAATTTTTCTAGATTGTAGAATTAAAGGGATGTTTTTCCAATTCATTATCTGAACCCAGCACAAACTTATTAGAAAAATCACAAAGAAAACCAGAGATAATTGCCATTATTGGATGATGCCAAATTCCTAAATAAAATACCAGAAAGCAATTATTTTAATTATTTCTAGGAATGCTAAGATGATTTAACATTAAAAAATTAACTCATGTAATTTACCCCCATTATAGATTAAAAAATACTCATCATCATCTTGGTTAAACCAGAAAAAGCAATTCCTTATGAAAAATCATAGCAAAATATGAATATTCCTAATATGTTAATATCTCTCTGAAACCAACTTCCAACATCACACTGCACAATGAAACACTAGAAATATTTCTATTAACATTAAAGACAAGGCGAGATAGCCACTATTACTTTTATTGTAAGTGCTATATTTCTTTATAACTTCAATTTTAAAAATCAAAATAATTGGAATATATTCACAGAAAATTGAAAATCTACAGTTTGAAATATAAAACACATATCCAAATGGACAGAAATATTAATGTAGCAAAAATGCCATTTCTTCACCAA
The DNA here is from genome assembly GCA_029593785.1 of Cabassous unicinctus. Classification (NCBI taxonomy): domain Eukaryota; kingdom Metazoa; phylum Chordata; class Mammalia; order Cingulata; family Chlamyphoridae; genus Cabassous; species Cabassous unicinctus. The sequence continues at coordinate 4,999 of JAQZBX010028988.1, forward strand.
ATTAATGAAAAACTAAAGTGGTTCCAGTAAAAACTCTAATGATGTATTTTTTAATTTGATCTTCCTCTACTTGTTATTAAAAATTATATATTTACTCATTCCCAAAATATTTACTGAGAATCTACTCTATGGCAAGCGCTGTGCTACGCAGAAGGATTTTCAATGAAAACTGCAATATGCATGTGGCCTCACTTTTGTAAAATATATATTCATATGCAAATGGAAGTAGACAGACCCACTTGTTAAGAGTAGTTTTCTTAGTATGCTAGGAATTTTGTTGATAATTTTCTCAATTTTGCATCTTTAATTTTTTATACTGAAAAAAGTAACCTGTGCTATCTTTTTGTATTTTGTATAAAATTGAGATGTTATTTTAGGAACATGATAGATATGAAAGATATAAAAAACAAATTGCTAAAATTCCAATCACATATTTCCATTGCAAATGGGGTTTAAGACAAAATATTTGTATCTTAATCTTTGCTAAAATGATATTCTTGAAAAAGGGAAGACAGATACTTAAGCTTAATAAACATAATGGAAAACATAGCTGCCATCCCTAGTGCCTCCACTGTCAAATCATTTCATTTTGATTCCATGTCAATAATTTACATAAGGAAAGAAAAAAAGGACATTGTGTTCTGCCCATTTCCACTAAATATTTTAATTTTTTTTCTAATTTGCCAATCAATATATTCAGAAATTGATTGAATAATTGTTAATATATATTTTTAATGAACTGAATATGGATTTTCTTCTTTCCCACACTTGTAATATACAGATTAAATTTTCAAAAACTCAACAAGTCTGTTTTGAAATGTAATTAATTCCATCTTTACTTTTCTTTCTTTTTTCACTAGAGCAATTGTAGGTTTACAGAAAAAATCATGCAGAGAGTTCAGAATTTATTGAAACCCCCATCTCACACACATAGTTTTCCCTATTATTAATATTTTACATTAGTGTGGTACTTTTGTTACAATTAATGAAACAATATTATTATAATTATACTATTAACTTTTCCCACTGTTTACATTAGGGTCCACTCTTTGTATTCTACATATCAATGAATTTTTTTTGTGGCAAGTTATAGAAACTTAAAATTTCCTTTTTTATCCCTTTTCAAATATACAATTTTGTGGTTTAAATGCATTCACAAAGTTGTGACTCCACCACCATCATCCATTGCCAAAACATTTCCATCACTCCATTAAGAAACTCTACCTTTTAGGCATTAACTGCCCCCCCCCATTTCCTTATCCCCAAGTAGCCCCTGGTAACCAGTATTTTAGATTAAGGCTTTATGAATTTGTTTATTCTAATTATTTCATGTCAGTGAGATCATGCAATATTTCTCCTTTTTTCTGGCTTATTTTAATCAACATGATGTCTTCAAGGTCCATCTATGCTGTCGCAAGTATCAGAATTTCATTCCTTTTTATGGTGAAATAATATCCCATTGTATGTATACACTGCATTTTGTTTATCCATTCATCTATTGATGGACACATAGGTTGCTTCCTACTATTGGAAATTATGAATAATGCTGCTATGAACATCGGTGTGTAAATATCTGTATGAGTTCCTGCTTTCAGTTCTTTGGGGTATATACCAAGAAGTGGGATTGCTGGGTCATGTAGTAATTCTATACTTAACTTTCTGAGGAACCACCAAACTGTTTTCCACAGTGGCTATACTATTTTTCATTACCACCACCAACGAATGACTATTCCTATTTCTCCACATCCTCTCCAACACTTGTAATTTCCCCTTTAAAAAAAAATAGTGGGTATGAAATGTTATCTCATTGTGGTTTTGATTTTCCCTGATAGCTAATGGTGTTGAGCATCTTTTCATATATTTATTTGCCATTTGTGTATCTTCTTTGGAAAAATGTCTATTCAAGTCTTTTGTCCATTTTTTAATTGGGTTGTTTATCTTTTTGTTGTTGAGTTGTAGGCATTCTTTATATATTCAGGGTATTAAATCTTATCAGATATATAGTTTCCAAATATTTTTCCCATTTTGTAAATTGTCATTTTACTTTAATGATGGAAGTCCTTTGATGTACAAAAGTTTTAAATTTTGATGAAGTCCCATTTTTCTAATTAGTCTTTTCTTGTTCATGCTTTTGGTATAAAGCCTAAGAAACAACTGCCTAACACAAGTTCTGGAAGATGTTTTCTTCTATAATTTTGTAGTTTGGGTTCTTATATTTAGGTCTTTGATTAATTCTGAGTTAATTTTGCATATGATGTGAGATAGGAGTCCACCATCATTCTTTTGCTTATGGTTATCTAGTTCCCAGCATCATTTGTTAAAGAGACTATTCTTTCCCTCATTGAGTGGACTTAGCATCCTTGTCAAAAATCAATTTATGCTCCCCAGTGTGACAGAGTTGGACTCATTTGTGGTTTCCCTACACATAGTTCTTCTGCCCCTTCTATCTGAACCTATACTTAGTACTAAAGTTGATAGGTTTATGTCCAAAAGACTTAAATCTTTGGCTTGTCCATGTGCCAGTTGGGCCCTAAATCTCAACAGAGTTGCAACATCCACTCTTCAGTTCATTGGACTCATCCAGGACAACTAACAAGGAAATGATGATGGACAACGACCATCTCAAGGAACAGAGAGAGTCTACATCTGCAAGCAAGGTAGTCCCATCCATCTGCCCCATGGGATCTAAGACCCCTCTCAATTAGAGGTGGAGTGGGCATCACCATCCCAGAATTCTCAGGATTGCAGAATGAATGATGGACTAAAGTAGACTTACTATTGTTCTACTATAGACTTATTGTTATTCTAGCAATGGAAGAACTTTTATCATTGATGTGGAGGCAGTGGCCACTGGAGATTCTGAAGGAGGGGAGAGGGAAAAATAAGTGTAATATGGGGGCTTTTTCGGGACATTGGAATAGTCCTGAATGTCATTGCAATGACAGATATAGGGCATTGTATATCTTGTCATAACTTACAAAATTGTGCAGGAAAGAGTTTAAACTATAATGTAAACTATAATCCACACTTAGTGGCAATGCTCCAATATGTGTTCATCAATTGTAACAAATGTACCACACTAATGAAGGATGCAGTTAATGTGGGAAGTATGGGAGGACAAGGTAGTGGGGCATATGGAAATCTCCTACATTTTTAATGTAACATTTATGTAATCTAAGTATCTTTAAAAAATAAAAAGTATTTTTAAAAATATCAATCACCCAAAGGTGTGAGAATGCATTACTGAACTCTCAGTTTTATTCTGTTGATCTATATGTCTGTCCTTGTGCCAGTACCACAGAGGTTTTGTTGTGTTTTTTGTTGTTGTTTGTTTATTTGTTTTTATTGTAAGCTTTGTAATACGTTTTAAAATCAGGAAGTGTGAGTTTTCCAACTTTGATCTTTTTCAAAATGTTTTTGCCTATTTGGGGCACTGTGGCTTACAAATGAATTAGATGACTATTTTTTCCATTTCTGTGAAGAAGACTGTAGGAATTTAGATTGGAATTGTGCTGAATCTGTAAATCACTTTGGGTAGAATTGACATGTTAACAATATTTAGTCTTCCAATCTGTGACCACAGAATTTCCTTCCATTTGTGTATGTCTTTAATTTCTTTTGGCAAAGTTTTGTAGTTTTCTGTGCATAAGTCTTTTACATCCTTGGTTAAATTTATTCCTAGATACTTGATTCTTTTAGTTGCTATTGTAAATGGAATTTTTTTTATTTCCTCTTTAGATTTTTCATTAATAGTGTATAGAAACAGGACTGATTTTTGCATGCTGATCTTGTACCCCACTACTTTGATTAATTCATTTATTAGCTCTAGTAGATATGGTGTGGATTTTTCAGGATTTTCTATATCTAGGACTGTCGTCTGCAAATAAGGAAAGATTTACTTTTTCCTTTCAAATTTGGATGGCTTTTATTTCTTTTTCTTTTCTAATTGCTCTAGCTAGAACTTCCAGTAAAATGTTGAGTAATAGTGATGACAGTGAAATACTTATCTTGTTCCTGATCTTAGAGGGAAAGCTTTCAGCTTTTCACCATTAAGTATGATGTTAGCTGTGTGTAGCCATTGGCCAGTTTGATGTAATTATGAATTCCAAAAAGAGATATTGCATTATGCTTGTAAACTGATCTGTTAATTTGGGCATGAATAAGTTATGATTAGGGCATTGACTGGGCCACATTAGTAGGGTGTTCAGCTCCACCCCTTGGTGGGTGGGGGAATCAAATATAAAAGGCAAGGCAAAGGACAGAGGGAGCAGTTTTGATGTTGGAGTTTTGATGTTGGAAAGAAGGCCCCGGGATAGAGACGAGCCATTCGCCTGAGAGTCCACAGCTGGTCTTGTGGAGAGAAGCAAAGCCTAGAGAGCCTAATAGTCTACAGCTGACCTTGTGGAGGAAAGAGGAGCTAAGACCAGAGAGAAACGCAGCCCTGGGAAGAGAGAAACTCAAGAAGCCTGAACCGTGGCAAACGTCGGCAGCTGTCTTGCTCCAACACATGGCAATGGACTTTGGTGAGGGAAGAAACTTATGCTTTATGGCCTGGTAACTGTGGACTTCTACCCCAAATAAATACCATTTATAAAGACCAACCAATCTTTGGTATTTTGCATTAGCAACCCTTTGGCTGACTAATACACTGTGATTTTTTGTTGTTGTTGTTGTTTTTTCGTATATGCCCTCCATCATGTTAAGGATGTTTACTTCTAGTACTAGTTTTATGAGTGTTTTTATTAGGAAGGGGTGCTAGATTTTGTCAAATGCCCTTTCTGCATCAATTGGGATGAACATTTGTTAGATGCCTTTTCCATATCAGTTCAGATGATTAGCTTCATCCTCTATATGTAGTGTATGATGTTAATTGATTTACTTATGTTTAACCACTCTTGCATATCTGGGATAAATTCAATTTAGTCATGGTGAACAATTTTTTAATGAGCTGTTAGTTTCAGTTAGCTAGTATTTTGTTGAGGATTTTTGCATCTATATTCATGAGGGATATTGATCTTCTATTACCTTCAACTGGTTTGGTATTTGAGTGATGAATGTGTTGGATAGTGTACTTTCCTCTCCAATTTTTTTTTAAAGAGTTTGAGCAGAGTTGGTGGGTTTTTTTTCTTTAAATATAGGTAGAATTTACCAGTGAAACCATCTGGTCCAGGGCATATCTTTGTTGGGGCGTGAGGGAGGATGTTAATTACTGATTCAATCTCTTGTTATTGGTCTGTTGAGATCTTCTCTTTCTTCATAAGTGTGTATAGGTAGTTTGGGTGCTTCTAGGAATTTTTCCATTTCACCTATAGCTATCAAATTAATTGGCATAAATTTTCATAGCATCCTCTTATAATCATTTTTATTTCTGTGGGGTCAGTAGTAATATTTTCTCTTTCATTCCTGATTTTAATTATTTGCATCTTTTCTCTTTTTTTCTTTGTCAGTCTAGATGATAGCTTCTGATTTAATTGCTCTTTCAAAGAAAAAACATTTAGTTTTGTTCATTCTCTATTTTTTTTTTTTTATTCTCTGTTTCATTGATCTCTAATCTCTGTTATTTTCTTCCTTCTGTTTACTTTAGGGTTAGTTTGCTTTTCTTTTTCTCTTTTTTCCAGGTATGAGTTTAAGTCTCTGACTTGATATCTTTCTTCTTTTTACTGAAGGAATTTGGAGCTATAAATTTCTCTCTGAGCACAGTCTTTGCTGTGTCCCACACATTTTGATATTTTTTCATCATTTTCAAGGTATTTCCTGATTTCCCATGTGATATCTTTTTTAACCCGTTGATTGTTTAATTGTGTGTTTTAAATTCCACATATTTTTGGGTTTTCCAGTTCTCCCTCTCTTATTGATTTCTAGTTTCATTTCATTGTGTTCAGAGAAGATGCTTTGTATTCAATCTTGTTAAATTTATTTAGACTTGTTATGTTACATGCGGTCTATTTTGGAGAATGATACATGTACACGTGAGAAGAATGTATATTCTGCTATTTTGGGGTGCAGCGTTCTGTATATTTGTTAGATCTAGATCTAGTTCATTTAGAGTTTTCCATTTATTGATTAATGTTTTGTCTAGATGTGTATCTATTGATGAAAATGGTGTTTTGAGAGCTCCAACTATTATTGTAGAGGTGTCTATTTCTCCCTTCATCTTTTGTCTCATGCATTTTGGAGCACTTTGGTTAGGTACACAAATGTTTATGAATGTTATTTCTTCTTGGTGGATAGATCCTTTTATTAATATATAGTGTCCTTCATTGTCTCTCATAACAGTTTTTACTTAATGTCTATTTTGTCCCATATTAGTATAGCGAACCCATTTCTCTTTTGTTACTACTTGCAGTGAATATGCTTTTCATACTTTCACTTTCAACCTATTTTTGTCTTTGCATCTAAGATAAGTCTCTTGTAAAGAAGATATAGTTGGTTCATGCTTTTTTATCCATTCTGCCAATCTGTGTCTTTTGATTAAAGAGCTTAATCCATTTACATTCAGTGCAATTACTGGTAAGGTTAGACTTATTTGGGCCAATTTGTCTTTTATTTCTTATATATCTTATCCTTTTTCCCCCCTTCTTTTCCTTTATTGCAGCTTTCTTTAGTGTTTAGTTGATCTTTTTTGATGTAACTGATTGGTTTCTTTATCATTTCCATTTCTGTGTATATTTTAAATATAAAATTATAAAAATTTTGTGGTTACCTTGGATTTACATTAAAAATCCTAAGTCCATAACCTATTAATTTGAAAAGATACCAAATTTACTTCAATGACAAATACAGTCTCTGCTCCTATAACCCTGTTTCCCCTTTTTATTTTATTTTTGTCACACATTACTTTTCAATATTTCACATGCCTATAGCATGGAAATATGATTATTTTTATTCAGTTGTATTCTAAATCCTATAAGAAATAAAGAATAGAGTTAATGTACTGAGGATATCATACAATTGGGATTTTCATTCACCCATTACCTTAACTGGATATCTTCATTTCTTCATGCTGCTCCAAGCTACTATATCTTGCCCTTTCCTTTCAGCCTTAAGAACTCTTTTTAGCATTTCTTGTAGGACAAGTCTCTTGGTGACAAACTCTCACAGTTTTCATTTATCCATGAACTTCTTAAACTCTCTTTCATTTATTGGACAGTTTTGTCCATTAAAGAATTTTTGTCTGGCAGCTTTTCTTGCCCCATGTTTTTTTATGAGAAATTGGCACTTAGTCTTATTGAAGATCCCATGTATTTGACAAATCACCTTGTTCTTGCTGCTTTCAGAATTCTCTCTTTATCTTAGGCATTTGACATTTTGCTAAGTACATATCTTGGGGTAGGGCATTAGAATTTATCCTGTTTGGAGTTCATTGAGCTTCTTGGACATGTATTTTTATGTTTTTCCTAAGATTTGGGAATTTTAGGGTCATTATTTCCTCAAATATTTTCTCTGCTCCTTTGTCCTTCTCCTCTCTTTGTGGGATTCCCATAATGCTTAGTTGGTACACTTCATTTTGTCCCACAGTCCCTTAGACTCTGCTCACTTTTTTCATTCTTTTCTCTATCTACTTCTCCAACTATATGATTTTAATTATCTCGTCTTCTAGTTCACTGATTCTTCTGCCTGTTCAAATCTGCTATTGAATACTTCTAGTGTATTCTTAATCTCCGCTAGTGTGTTTTTTATCCCATAAGTTCTGTTATATTCCTTTTTTAAGTTTTTTAAAAATTTTTAGGAGGTACTAAGGATTGAACCTGGGTCCTTGTATGTGGGAAGCAGGCAATCAACCACTGAGCTACACCTGCTCCCCTGTTATATTCCTTTTTAAACTTTCTAATTCTTCTTTCTGTTTTTCTGTCTGTATATCTTCTAATATTTTTTTCGTTCTATATCCAAATTTAGTTTATTTCTATCCATATTTTCCTTGAATTGATGGAGATTTGACTGAACATCTTGATTTCTTGCTCCACTATCTGTATTTCCTCTGAAGTTTTAATTTGTCCCCTTGACTGAGCCATCTCTTCCTGGTTCTTTGTATGGCTTATGATCATTTGTTGATGTCTGGCATTTGATTGTTTTGATGTGCTAACTATGGAAGACAGTTTCTCTCTCTTGCCTGGGGTTTTAGTGTAGATTGCCTGTGTGCTAAGGTTCTTCTTCAACACTTGATCCAATTTGTATTGAACCTTTAGAGCAGCCTATTTTTACAGTTCAGAGTTTCTCAGGTCTTTCTGCACCTGCCTCTTGCCCTGGGCATGTGCAGTAACTATTATGTGCAGCTGTTTCCTCTCCAGGAAAGGATTTCCTTTCTTCTGTTCTTCCTCTAGGAGTCCTGGGATGTTCTTTTTGTTTGTATACAAGTTTTCCTACCCAGTGTCCCATGCTCTGTGCTGCCTTTTCACCCCAGTCTTCAGCCCTGGGTCCACCCTTCCTTACAGCAGGTCAGTTTCCCATTTTTTATGTAGCTTCTCTGCTTCTGGTAACACCTGCATTAGGGGATCCTGACCCATGGAGTCAGATGGTGTCACTGTTCAATATGACAAGCTGAGGACCAAGGCTCGCCAGCAGCCAGCCCCAGAATGCCAATCTTCAGGAAGAAAGCATCGCCTTAATGATGTCTTGATTTGGACTTTCCTTTAGCTTCAAAACAGTGAGCAAATAAATCCCCATTGTTTAACCTGACTCATTTCATGGTATTTGCTTAAGCAGCCCAGGAAACGAAAACAAGATGCACCAGCAATTAGGAACCAAGCTGGGAATATGCACAACTTGCCAATAGTTACGCCATGGATCACTCACTCTGATTTCCAGAGCACTGTTTTGTATGCTCACTCATGTCAACTACCAGGGTCCCACCTTGGGACTATGTGGCCATGGGTCCTCATGCCTGAATGGATGGCTCTGTGGTCAGCAACCACGGCAGGAGGTGGCTGGGCCACAGTGCTGCTGGTGTGTGTCTCTTAAACTTCACAGGGCTGAGCATGGGGATGAGGTCTAGACTGGCAAGTCCATGCCACTCTCCTTCCTCTCTTTTTGTTTTGTTTTTGTTTTATTCAATTCATTGCTTGTAGGGATCTTCTCCTGGGTCTATCATCCTCCAGCTTTCCAAGTGATTTAAAGCTGCCCTTTTATTTAGCTGTTTCTAAGGGGAAATGTTCTGGGAATGTCTTACTCTGCTATCTTGATGATGTCACCCTCCTCTTCACGTTCCTTTGTGATGCTTAGTTTCCGTGAAGACTTTAAGTCTCGCAAAAATAAATATAATTTAGTAAAAGTATTACTATTGCTCCTGTTTACCAGATAAGAAAAAAAAAAAAAACACAAGAAATCCACTTAACTTGCCCAAGGCCATGAAACTGGTGTTAGAGATGTGATTTAATTCCAGAATCCACTTAAGTTTTTTAAGACCCTGATTATCAAAAGCACCGTCATAGACAAGTATTATGATAGTCACATGGCACAAAAGGAAAAACCTTTTCCGTCATGGTCTATAGACATATTCAGGATGACCCAGAGACCTAAAATAAATATTTTAAGTAATTCAAGTTAGAAAAAAAGGAAAAGAAGAAAGACAAAGTAGGAAGGTCAATCAGATTTATACTGGAAAGATTATTCATTGAAGGGGAAATTATATTTGGAGAAACAGTGACTCATGATATCCATGAGGTGGGTGGGAAACAGACTAGGAAATAAATCATAGTTCTGAAATGAAAAACCTTTGAGAGTCTATGGAATTTTCTCTACTTAAGTTCCATATTTTCTTTGTAAATATTTGTATTTATAAATCAGAACTCATTATTGTTGGGTCAAAGCTATTCTTCTGAAAATGTAAAAGTGAACTTAAAGGAGGACTCTAAATATTTCAGGTTTTTTTTCCATTTCTCTTTTTTATTTTCATTTGATTGTGATGCCACACTTCTCATTGAGAGTTTTTGTTATTTCGCTTAATTTAATGAGGTCCTTCCTTCTGATTGTATGTGTATACTTTGTACAGTTTTTTAAAGTTAATATTTTATCATTTAGTTGGTCAAGTATTAAACCCAACTTCCATTTGAATTTAGTTAAATATAATCTGTGTTATTATTGCTAATTGTTTAGCTATTTAAGTCATTATTTAAATAATTTAGATGGATAAATTACAAACTATTTGTATTCTGAAGTAGAACTGACTATGAATATGTTTTAGTGGTTTGTTGAAGAATTATGACTCTATTGATCTACTTTAAAAAAGAAAGTAATTCATAAAATTGAACATTTTGGAGCAATAGAAATTGAAATTTTTTACAAGGAGAAAATTATTCAATATTATTTTTTGCTATCAGAATTTTCATAGCATTCCATTTTTGATAACCAGTAAATAGTCAAGAGATTTGCTATTAGGTAGTAATTGCAGAAGTTAACTGTGATTAAGTGTTTATGCAGAACTCTTTAGTATTAAGGCTTGAGCAAACAGATTTGGTGTGCAGTGGAAAAGTTCCAAAATAAGCTTTTCACGAGGTACTTTTTCAACTTCCTGCCCTGCTTTCAAACAGGATATGTAGAGAGCCATGGTTTTTCTGCGTAACTTTGTTTTTACTTCTTAACTTTTTAACATGTCAAGATTTCAGTTTTAGATGGCTGTTGATTCTTCTTTCTCCAGCATTTAGAAGTTCTCTTTATCTCTTTTGTATGTGTGTGAATAGGAACCTGCTTCCTTAATAACTTGTAGATATTTCTTTTACTTATAGAAGATTGAATTCTATTTTATGATTTCTAGGAAATTAGAAATTATGGAGTATGAAACTTCATGTCTTTAATTTCAATTTATTGATTATTTGAGTTATTTTAAATATGATTCAGATAAATGCCTTTTCTCCTCAAAAATCAAGGTTTTATTCTATTTACATTTTCTCAGGCTTCTGTCTACCTTAACAAATGCTAAAATAAATATCAGCTTTATGATCATGTGATCATAAAGATGAAAAGCCTAGTCAGAAAAAAAACTTGAAAATATTTTTCTAAGATATTTCCTGACAATGAGTTGATTTTAGAGTCTATTAATTCTCCAGTTTCCTAATGTAAGCTTAAATTGTACCCCTCCCCCATGGATCTTTTTAAAAGAAACTGCATTTTCTTTGTCCATGTTGCTGAAAGAGGAAAAGATGCATAGTGTCACCAAAACATATTTTCATTGGCTAAGAAAGCATGTCCATTCAAGGTGATTTCCTAGTCTCTTGCAGGATGATAGAGAAACATTTGGGAACAGCATGGTTCTCAGGGAGAGAAAAACTTTCTGACTTTTAACAGTGAAAGAAATCTAGTAAGAAACATTGCATACCTGTGCTAGCTGTTAACAGGGATAAAGTTTGAATAAGAGTGCAGCCAGTCCTGCAAAATACTCAAGTAACTGTATCATATTATATGTTTTCAGGTGCCAAGTAACTGTTTCTTGTTTTATTATAGATTCATTCCCTGCCAGTTTATTGTGTTTCAAACAATAGGTGATGCAGACCATGGGAACCTCACTTCAAATGTATTCCCTAGCACTGTCCGGATGTCATGCATACATTCCTGGTGGGAAAACAAGGTGGATGAACCAGTGTCATTGACCATGCCAAATAAGATTTAAGATGCTAAATTAGTTTGAGGAAGTTTATGCTAAGTTAGGAAGCATGATTGGTTAGGGTAGGCTATCTATACATTTTTCACCATGCAAGAAAAAACAATTCCTTCTGTCTGGAAATTTAATAAACAAATGGCTTAGTTTTGCCAGGTGTTTGCGAGAATCAACTCGGTTTTCCAATCAGTTTCCATCTTTCTAAATGTTTTCAGTTGCTTTGTTGCATTCTAAGAGATGACTTTAAAACATTTTTTAAATGTCCAGGTCCTTTTAGAGTTAAAGGGGTGCTAGTTAAACTTACTTGTGTCCCCCATACCCCAGAATATTTTTCAAAGAAACACCAAAGTAAATTTTATTCCAATCTTATCAAATCACACAAAAACAGGGGAGTTAAAAAGGAGGGTTATCCAAATAAAAGGCCTCACATTGGCCCCCACCATTGATGGGGCAACCAATAACAGCTGGGGCCCCTCCCCTTAACATTAGCAAGGGGAGGAATAATTAATAGCTTAAAAGGTGACCACGCAAGCTTAATCTCGCTGTCTCTGCCTAGAAGAGCCCGCATCAAATCTCAGTGTGTATTTCTGTCCTTCTCTTCCATTTCTCAGCAAACTCTGTTCTTTTCCCTCATTTCTCAATAAATTCCTTTTTTTTTTCAAGATTTATTTATTTATTTTCCCCCATCATTGTTTGCGCTCACTGTCTGCTCTCTGTGTCTGTTCATTGTGTGCTCCCTGTGTCTGCTCGTCTTCTTTTTTTTTAGGAGACACTGGGAACAGAACCGGGGACCTCCCATGTGGGAAGGAGGCACCCAATCACTTGAGCCACATCTGCTCCCTGCTTGCTGTGCCTTTTGTTATGTTTTCCTTGTTGTGTCTCCTCATTGCATCATCTTGTTGCATCCTCTCACTGCCTCAGCCCATCATGTCAGCTCCCTGTCTTGCTTGTCTTCTTTAGGAAGCACCAGGAACCAAACTAGGGACCTCCCATGTGGTAGGCAGGCACCCAACTGCTTGAGCCACATCTGCTTCCCTCAATAAATTTGTTTTACTGGCCTAACTAAAAAATAAAATAAAATAAAATAAAATAAAATAAAATAAAAGAGAGGGTTATAATGTTGTAATTTATGAAGAGTAGATGCATCTAGTTTTTCACTTTCTTATTTACTGTTAGAGAAAGAAAGTTAGGCAGATGTATTTGGCCAATATAATGCAAGGGATTAAATTCTCTTTTAAGTCTGAACAACAGTAAACAATTTCATGTCAAAATTATATTTAAGGCTACAATGTGAACTATGGTCCATGCTTAGTGGCAAAACCCAATAATGTGTATATCCATTGCACGTGATGTGCCACACTAATGAAAGATGTTTATGTGGGAGGTTATGGGAGGTGTGGGAGGTGAGGAACATGGGAATCCCTGTAATTTTTGGGTAACATTTATGTAATCTAAGCATTTTTTTAAAATATAAAATAAATTAGTTAATTAATTTTAAAAAAGTATATTTAAGGGAACGGATGTGGCTCAGGCAGTTGAGTGCCCGCCTCCCACATGGGAGGTCCCAGGTTCAGTTCCCAGTGCCTCCTGAAAAAACAGTAAAAACAGGCAAGCAAAACAAATGAAAAAGCCAACTCAGGGAAGCAGATGTGGCTGTGTTTGAGCGCCAACTTCCCACATACAAGGTCCCAGTTTCATTCCCCAGTACCTAAATAAATAAATAAATAAAAACAAGCAAACAAATTAATTAATTTTTAAAAAATTAAAAAAATTGTATATAAGGTTTCTGCATAAAAAGTGATTATCATAAGTATTTTCAGCATTTATTCATACCAGAAAAACTTTTATGAAGTTATATCTAACTTTAAGAGGATGTAGTGTTTCTTAAAATAACTTCTTTTTATTTTTTTTATTGCCTGTTGCCTCAATTTCTTATGTGAAATAAAACCATATCCACTTCACATCAGTCACAATCAGTGTGCTTAAAATACAGGTATGCCAGTGGGGCGAAGTCATACTGTCACTTTATTGAATGTCAGGAAAGTAGCTACTTAATCTCCCTGGGCAACCCCAATGCAAGTGGTAATTTTCTTAGTTAAACTGACCAATTCTGCCATACCCCGATTAACTTCCTTAGATATCCAGAAACAAGTTGCACTTCTCTTCTTCAACTTGACATGTTCTAGCTACTAGCTCTAGAGCTTTTAGCTACTAGAGGTTAAAACTGAGCAAAATGACATTTTTCATGTGATCAAATTTGAACTTTAAGTCTGTCTAACTAGAGTGACTGCATTTCAAATGTGTTCAAACTAAACAAGTGGGCCTACATTTAAAAGTTGCTTACCAAATACTTAAGATAAGTGTGCCTTAACTGAAGAAAGCTTTGAAATGCCAAGTTCTATATTTAGAATGATATAATTAGGATATTGGTATTTATTAACTTATTAGTTTCATGGTGTGCTTACAAAAGGAATTTAACTTTCACAGAGATTCATTTTTTTTCCAATAGATTGGCTAATTTTAACTTCTTCACTCTCTGGGAAGTAGACAAAGCAGAAAATTTTAAGCTAAATTAAGAATTCACTGTTCTGTTGAAGAACCTCAAAAGAGATAAAACATCTCTGAAAATTATGTAAGCAATGAAATTATGACAATCATTTTTAAAATTAGACTTTATTTAACTTTTCAGGACTTTAGATGTCAGTAAGCTTGTGAGAACTACAATATACCCATCTAAAAAGGAAATAAGCTTTTATCCAATATCCGACTTTAATTCATGTAGTGACAAAGGAGGAGGTAAGATGAAGTAGCAGAGGGGAGAGGATGTAGCTCAAGTGCTTGAGTGCCTACTTCCCATGTAGGGGTTCCCAGGTTCGATTTCCAGTTCCTCTTAAAAAAAAAAAAAAAAAAGATGACGTAGCAGAAAGTATGTGGGAGGGAGTTAATGAATATAATTCTATTTGATCTAACAAGCAAATCTAGAAGATGGAGTTACCTCCATTTTACAGTTTTAGAAACCTTGAATAGCCATGATTACATGATATGACAAATAAGGGAATGAAGCTTTATCATGAAGCATTCTTTTTGTTGTTGCTGTTGTCAAATTAATATAACCTCTCCTGATATGACTGTTTGGATCAATGGCTTCCAAATATTTGGATTATATAGACCTGTAGAAAAATTCAAACAAGTAAACAAAAATATTTTAGAGACCAACATAATATTGACAATTTTTCATCCACCAACACCATAATTCCATTTTAAAATTTTAAAAAATATATATAGAGGGTTATAATCAGAATGAAAGACAGATCTCTAAATTGATCGATTTAGCTTTAAGAAAATCCACTGCATTTTCCCATTTAATCTGATTTCAAACTAGACTGGTAAAAACTTTACCTGCCCCACTCCTCATACTGGCAACTGGAAAACACTGGTTTAGACTATCTCTTAGGAAAAAATCCTGTTTAGTGTCTAAGATCCCAATCATTTAAGAAAATAAAACCACTCTTTTGGTGACATAACATTATTCATGAAATAGATGACTATAATTTTATCTAAAAGCCACATCAAAACTCTGAACCATACTTCATTATATGAGAAAAAGACCAACTTATCTTATACTTCCCAAACTCATAGTAATAATCATGAACTTTCAAAAGCAGCATTTAAATGACTTACTGCCCTCACCTCCACTGTTGATTACCCCATTTCACTCCTCAGTTCCCTCCAAACAAGAAACCATAACTACATCTCATTTCACCTCTGCACTAAAGGTTATTTTTCCTCCTAAGTTATGTGATTGCCTCAAACTTCCCAACTCCTGAAATTTAAATTAGGCAATACAATCAGAGAGAGACGTTAATATGCTCTTTGTGAAATAATTTTTGCTCCTTACCTTTAATTGTCATTAATTTAAGAAAACTTGGAGGAAGCAATTTGCTAATAAATATATAATATTTATGTACTATGTGATTGTTTTTCATTCCTTTTATCCCTGCACCTCCCCTAGCCATTTAATCAGCAGCAATTGATTTCTATATGCACTGCCCTCAGAGTGAGACAGGTATGACTTAGAAAAAAGATCACTTGAGTTACTGAATGAATTTTTTTAGCAGCCACAATGGTCTGACTGCAGAGTTTTTTTTATTTACAAGAGGTGATTGCTTGTACTTTTATTTCAAATTCATTTTCTTCTTAAAAGATCAAAATCCAGTACCTCATTTCAGAGTTTACAAAATCTACCCTAGAGGGTATGAGGAGCCAGAAGAGTGATTTTAAAACCGGTTTTCAATATTCAGAGAAAATAAAGGCTCTTCCCAAGACTCACATAAAGGGCTGTGAGTGAGGGGCTGGAGAGATTCAAAGAAAGTGAAGTGTGAGTGTCAGCCAGTGCTGAGGGCAGAACCCGGGACTCCCAGGCTCTGGACACCGCGGGCGCTGAGGGAGGAGTGTAGAGTAGGGAAGCAGCTGCTGGCGCCCGGCACCCAAGCTCGGGGAGGACAGCAGCTCCTTGGACAAAAGCTAATCTGTACCAAGGCATAGCACGAGGACTGGAACCCTCTCCTGAGGCCACCATGTGACGTAAACCACCACGGAATTTGGATATCCCCAGGAGACGAGGGGAACAGACAAGGAAGGGAGCCCCCCAAAGGGAGCAATTTTAATGTGGAAATGACTGAGTGACTTGGAGAAGATGTCTCAAAAGTAAATTGCACTCAGAGAAAAATCAAGTTACAGTTCTGCATATCTAAGCTGGGGCTACCAAATGTTAAACTATTCACAAATACTTTTGTTAAATCCCTTATTAAAAGGAGAATTGGAGACTTTCTTTTCCTGTGTTGGAGAAATGTTTATGGGGAAACCAATAAATAGATAGTATGACAGTTGACTGAAAATTAAAATGGACCCAAAGAAAGTCGCCTAATTCTTCATATAACCTATCTTAGTCTCTCAAAAGCATTAAGTAGTTATAACACCTAATTTTTAGTATGTTTCATCTACCTTAAGAAATTCAGGAAGTAAAGGGGCAGCCACAATTTCCGATAGGCCCTACGTTGAGACAGGCATTAAAAAACTTAATAGTTCTCACCAAAAGGAGGAAGGAAGGAGGAAAATAAGCCTCTGTTTGTCTCTTCCTTTGTCATTCAAGCTAAAATATTGGATATTTTTAAAAACTGTACTTGTTATTTCTCTTGCCTTGTTATTCTTCTGCCTAGAAAAAAGGAAGGTCTTCAAAAAGACATACTCTGAGGAAATCCTAGGTTAAGCTAAAATGGATTTTGAGTCTTAGTTTGGATTTTGAATTGACAAAATTTAAAAATAGAGTAACCTTAGGAAAAATAAACAGTTTTAATGAGGCAAATTTGCTTTCTTCATGATAAAAGGGCCTCGAATGTTCAGTCTCTTTGCCTCTAACTTCTGTTTGCTCCTTTCCTGAAATTATGTACCTACTTAGAGGCAAGCTCCGATATTGCATTGTTACATAAATAGAAAGAATATGAGCTTTGAAGACACAGAAATATATATAAAATAAAAAGATATAAAATTATCTCTCTCTTGGCTGAGCATGGCAAATAAAATATTCTGTGTCCTAGACCTGACTTTTAAAAATTTATTTTAAAGATAGAAACTCACCCAATCCTTAGTGCTTGAGATTTCTGGCCAGCAAACTATAATCAGTTAGATATTACAGCATAACATATTGTTCTAACCCAGGAGATCGACCATACTCAGACTTTAAGACTTTAGTTACTTTTATTGAGCTAAGCCCGCAGGCGTCTGCAGCACACCTCACACAGGAGGGAACTACAGCCCCGAGGTTCTAAAATGGCTCCCTTTTATAGGGGGTCGCCGACGCAGTTTGCAAGCAAGCAGAGTGTACAGAAGCGGATCTTGGCGGTTAGCTAGTGTCTACACAACTTCAAGGTTCTGATAACTTGGGACACAGCTGCAAGGTTGAGATGTTTTTGCAAGATCTCTCAAGGGAGGGGAGGTTATGTGCTTCCCAGATAGGCCACTCAGGGAACCATAGAAAGTTTTCTTCTCTAAGTTACTTTGGGTAGGCTAATTTGGAGCTAGAGTACAACAATATCACCTCAAAACCTAGTGACTTAAAACAGCAAACATTTATTATAATTCAGCAGTCATGGGAAAAGTAGGTGGTTCTTTTGGTTTTGGCTGGTCTCGCTCATGCGCCTGTGGTCAGCTAAGGATCGACTGTGGGTCAGTTTTGCCAATCTTTGGTGCTCTCTCTCATGTGCCTCGTTTGGGACAACTGGGCAGACTTGGCTCCAGTCCACACGGTCTCTCAGTCTCCATAGGTTGGCCTGGGTTTGCCCATGTGACAGAGATAGAGGTTCCCAGAGACAGTGTGAAACTATGTTAGGCACAGCAACTCTTCTCCTGCATCCCGTGGGCCAAATCAAGTCACAAGGCCAGCTGAGGTTCAACGGTAGGAAAACAGACATTTAGCCTTGATAGGAGGAATTATAAAGTTACATTGCAAAGGATGGATATAGGGAGAGGGGGAGAATTATGGCCATTATTGCCATTAACCATACCATATATTTAATATAATTGGAGGGGGTGGTGACACTAGTACTACTAATACTACATTGAATATTTAATTTGTAAAAGGTGTGTGTAATTCTTCCTCAGAAATTTTATGAGGTCATTTTTATTATTGCCATATTACTAATTGAGGAACCTGAGGCAGTATAAGATGATGTTTGTGCTACAACAAATGCATAAATGAGAAATTTTTAAAATTCAAATTGAATAACTCTGAGCTATTGTGAGCCTTAAAAATCAATTGTTGGGGGGGAAAACTGTCTTTTCTAGACTGTGAAATTCTAATTCCCAAAATAGAAATGCTATCACCTATTTTTTAATTACTTAAGTAACTAGGTCTTCATTTTAAGGGACTATTATAATATTAATAATATTGAACAGTGATAATCATACTTAAACATCTTACCATCTACTTAATTACTGCAGTAAATTCTTATCAATGCACTTGCTGTATTCCACAGATTTCAGCAGAGCTTTCTGAGTGAGGGTAAACACTGGTACCTTCTTTTTCTGTTTGTTTTTATTTTTGTTTAAGGTGCTTACATGTCAAATAAAAAACAATGTCCCCATATTTAATGACTCACTAGCTGCAACCAGTTTACATGCTAAAGGAATGACAAGAGGAAGGCAAGAAACAAGATAGCTGAAGGTTGGGTGATATTATACAAGGTAAGAATGCTTTAAACTCATACTTACACATAAAATATTGACAAAAGCACACACACATAAATGCCTCACTATATTATTTAGCAAGAACAAGATTCCTGCTCTTAATTTTTTAAGAAGGATACCTAGTTTGCCTTAAAATTCCACTTTGGCAAATATGGCTAATTTTATCGTAGGGTTCATGGACACTAAGAATCAGAGAGATTGAATGAAAAAATCTTTGCATAGAAATCAGAAGATTTTGTTCTGGACCCTGCTCTCCATTGTGAGCCATAATTTTATGCAAGTTATTTAATCTTTGATAGCTTCATTTCTGAAATATTTATATTAATCATATTGAAATAATGAATATATTGAAATGAGCTGAATATGTTGAATAATATTGGAATAATGATATTTGCCCTTCCATTCTAACTGATTTTTGTGAAATTGGAAGTTGATAATATGGTGAAAGTGTTTTGTAAATGTTAAAGCATTATATAAACAAAAAGGTAATGTGACAAGCATGAAGGGACCTCTCTTTCACTGACCACAGGCTATGGGTATTCATGAAAAATTCCTTCCTCAAAATGTGCACTTAATCTCATTACTAATTTAGACAACACTATCATTTCTACGGTAATAAGACAGAGGAATAGAGCAAAACATTTATATTATTAGAAGTTAATAATAAAAAGAAATTCTACTTTCTGGGCTTGTGCTATACAAATGGAACAGATTTGAATCACAACAAGGAAAGAGTAACTGCCCATTTTTCTACTCTTTTGCAACATTTGATGATGAGGCACAGTTATGGAAGATTTAACAATCTTCTAAGCAAGGTAGAATACCAGCAATTTGAGAAAATAGGGAATACGATGCATGATAAATCTGGAAGGAACAACCATGCCCAGAAGTTGTCCAAAGTTTCAGGAATCCAGCTTAGTAAATGGAAATGTCAGGTTAACTAAGAAAAGGTAGTCCATCATTGATGATAATATCAAGAGTTGCTATTGTGTATTGAGCATATTATCGGTGTCATGTATTCACATGTAATGTCCTGTTTATTCTTAACATCTGTATGGTGTATCATTCTCTCCTTATAAATAAGAAAACAAGCTAATAGAAGTTGTATATTCTGGAAAATGTCACATAACTGTTCAGTGGCAGACTCAATCCTTCTACTCAGCTCTATTTTACTCCAAGAAGGTAGGCAATATTGAGAAAATGTCTGAGATTTCAGTCATATTGTTTATTTTGAACCATCTTATATTTTCTACACTAATTCAGTCTGATGTTACATAGAATTATATTGCACACAGTCCAATAAGAAGAAAATTCCTTTCTCCACTTAGACAAGTTAATTGCCTAAAAAGAAAATTAAAAGTTTTGAAGTCTTAGCCACAAGCTGGTCTATACACTCATTAAGTTTGCACAGAATTGGTGATATATTCAAAGATTTATTTGGGCACTTATTTGGTGCAATGTACTTCACTAGGCACTGTAGAAAATAGAACAATAAATAATGTCCATTGCCAGTCCTCAGGGGGCAAGAAGGCATGTGTACAGATAATAATAATGCAAAGCAATGTTTAATGAAAGTAAAAAAAAAAAAAAAAAAAAAAAAAAAAAGAAGGACATTGACAGTATGAGCACAGAGAAAAGAGGCAAGCAAGGAAAGAAAGGATTCTAAAGGCTTGGATGTTTGAGCCACAGCTTGATAGTTGAGTTCTCATGCACAGAAATGGAGGAAAATTATTCTAAGTATAAGGATTTGCATGGACTGGAGTGGTAATGAATGGTGAAGCATTTCCACCCCATCCAAAGGCCAGGCCAGAATTTCCTCTCTGTTGGCCTGAGATCTCTTCAGCCTAGACCTCTTTTTTCATGGTTCTTCCCTTGAAGTAATTTTTCCTTAAATTTGTTTCATCTTTTCCCTTTCAGTCCAGACTGTCATTGCTCCTGCACATGCCCAATCTCCTTAACAAAGAGTTGTTTAGACAACCTCTCACATGGAGCCTTGTTCTCTGGGATTTCACCTCTTGGAATCTTGGAAAGGGCCCTGATAGAGCTTCCTCTGGCCTTATTATCAAAGCATTCCATATGAGCAGACTGAAAATTCTTCAAATCATTAATTGCTGGTTCCTTTGTGCTTAACAGTTCAATACTCAGTTTATCTCTTCTATCATTTTACTATAAGCAGCAAGGAGAAACCAGGCTGCACCTTCCACTCTTGGCTTTGAAACCATAGTTAAATATCTAAGTTGATCACTTACAAGTTCTGCCTTTCATCTGACATCAGAACACAATTTCACCAAGTTCTCTGCTATTGCATAACAAGGATCACCTTTCCTCCTGTTTCCAATACCACATTCATCATTTCCTTCTAAGGCCTTACTGGAAGCACCTTTTACATCCATACTTATACCAAGAATCTCTTCAAGGCAATCTAGGCTTTTGTTATTAAGCACCTTAAAATTCTTTCCGCCTCTACCCATTACTTAATTTCAAAGCCACTTCCACATTTTTAGGTATTTGTCATAGCAGCAGTCTACTTTCCAGTACCAAAAATTGTCTTAGTTTGCCAGAGCTGCTATGACAAATATCACACAATGGGTTGGCTTAAGAATTTATTGTCTCATGGTTTTGAAGGCTAGAAGTTCAAAATCAAAGTGTCAGTAAGGCCATGCTTTCTCCTGAAAGTCTGTAGTGTTCTGGTGCTGCTTGCCACAATCTTTGGGGTTCCTTGGCTTGTGTCTCTACTTCCCATCATTTGGTGATCTCTTTTCTGATGCCTGTCCCTATGGTTTCTGATGACTTCTGGTTTCTTCCTACAGATTTCTTTGACTTCTGGCTTCTATATGACTGTGTCAGAATTTCCTCTCTTTATAAGGTCTCCAATAATACAGATTAAGACCCACCTGGATTCAATTTGGCCATACCTTAACTAATAATAACTAATGACAACTAATAATAACATCTTCAAAAGGATCTGTTTACAAATGATTTCACACCCACAGAAACACAGAGCAAGATTAAGAACATATCCTCAGTCATGGGGTACATTATTCAATCTACTATACTATGTTAGGAAAATTTTTATTGTATTAGTGCCCAATGATGGATCTTGAAGAACAGAGATATGCTTTAAAGCCATTCGCCTGTGGGCATGCATGAGAGAGGAGCGACTAGATATGAGTGACCTAGGGAGGAAATTGCTGCAAAGGTTCAGTCAAGAGGTAATTATGATCTGTTCCAGATAGTAGGAGTGCAATGGAAAGAAGAGCCAGAATATAGGAAACCACTGTTTTATATAATAAGGAGAATTTGCTGATTCAATGGATATTGGCTTCAAGAGAATGGGAAGTGTAAATAAATACCAGCTCCTGGTTGTTTAGTCTAAGGAAGAAGTTCTGATTTAGGGTGAAAGATAATGAGATCAGTCAAATTTGAAGTAATGTAAGGGCTTCCAAATGGAGATGTTAAGCAGACATTGAGCATTTGAAATTTGGCTTTCAGTATAGTAATTAGAGCTGATGAACATAGGTTTCGAAGTTACAAATGCAATTGACTTTTTGAGGTCTTGGAAGTAGGTAATTAGCAAAAAGAAAAGGAAATAGATAAAGAGAAAAGAGGAAAATGTTTGAAATGTCTGCATTTAGGATGTGAGAAGAGAAAGCAGAACCCCTATGGGAAAAGAGCAATTTTTTTTTTTTTTTTAAGATTTATTT
>JAQZBX010028989.1:0-15249 GCA_029593785.1 Cabassous unicinctus
AAAAAAAAAAAAAAAAAAAAAAGATAATATACAGGTTTCAGGAAATAAGGTCTTTAGGATGCTTCTATTATGCACTGATTCATGTTCCCCACAAAGACATGTTCAAGTCCTAACCCCTATGGACAGACTCATTTGTTAACAGGACCTTTGAAGATATTATTTAAGGTGAGGCCAAACTGAATCAGGGTGGATTCCTTATAAGCAATGGAAATTTGAACACAATGGGAGACAAACTAGGAGAAGGATGGCTATGTGATGGATGCAGATTGAGTTACTGATTGCCAGCAAGCTACCACCAGACTTTGGAGAAACCATGGCTCTGCTGACAACTTGATATTGGACTTCTAGCCTCCAAAACTGTGAGACAATGAACTGTTATTTAAGCCAACAGGTTGTTGTTCTTGTTACAGCAGCCCTGGCAAACTTCGACATCTTCTGACCAGAATGTAATTTTTTTTTTTTTTCCAGAATGTAAGTTTGTACACACTTTCTCAAGAAAAATTTGGCAAACTCTATAAAAATAATGAGGGAATAGCCTTTGATGCAGGTATTTGATGGAATTCCACTTTTAAGAATATATTCTAAGTAAATAAGGATGTATGCATAGTTCTAGCTAAAAGGATATTCACTGAAGCTTTGTTTATAATATATAACAATTAAAATAACCCAAATGCCATTATTCTTGGATTTGGTTCAATAAATTATTCATACAGCAGAATATTATGCAGCCATTAAAATTATGAGGCAAAAGTATATTTAGTGACACCAAGTTCATAACATAGTGATTAAAGAAAGGGGGTAACTAACTATTCTGTATGATATGGTCCAGATTTTGTTAAAAATATTTTATATACATACATATACAATAAATTGTGTTTTCAAAAAAAATGGCCACAGTAATATTCTGGTCCCAAACTGTCTTCTAGAACTTGCACTTCCCCATCAAAATGTGGAGTCTTTTTCTCTTCCCTCCCCTTTACATAGTGATGCTGTGTGACTTTCATGCTAAATTGTAAAAGACAAAATGGTTTCTACCTGTCTGTCTGCCTGTCTCTCTCTGCCTCCACACTAGCCCTCTTGGAACACAGCCATCGTATTATAAGGAAATTCAAGCTACATGGAGAGATTATATGTAAGCATTCTGACTCTGGTTAAGGTCTCTACTCGCAGCCAACATCAACCTCCAGATATATAGGTGACCTTTCAGATAATTCCAATCCCTACCCTTCCAGCATCCCCTAGCCTTTTATCCACCTCCAGGGGAGAAGAGACTATCACCACTGTGCTCCACCAAAATTGCAAGTCAAGAAGTGCTGAGTGTCATCACTAATGATTAGAGAAATGCAAATCAAAACTACAATGAGACAAAAAATAAAAAAACAAAAGAAAAACAGAAAAACAGAAAAAACAAAACAAATCTACAATGAGATATCATTTCACACCTATCAGAATGGCCAGTATTAAAAAGATAGAGAACTACAAGTGTTGGAGAGGATGTGGAGAGATAGGAACACTTCTTCACTGTTGGTGGGAATGCAGAATGATACAGCCACTGTGGTGGCCTGTTTGGCAGTTCCTAAAGAAGTTGAATATAGACTTGCCACATGACCCTGCAATACCACTAGGAGGTACTGGAAAGTGAACCCAGGACCTGGTACATGGGAAGCAGGCGCTCAACCACTTAGCTATATCGGCTCCCCATTAAAAAAAAAAGTGAGTTGATTTATAGAAAAAATATTAAGTAACAATTGTGGTGAGGGGAGTACACAAAAATTGTGAAGGTAGTGGGTGATTGAATGTCTGCAGTTTGAGAAACACTAATTAACCCTCAAATGTTAACAGAGCTTTTCTCTAAGTGGAGGAATTGTGGGTGATTTTTTGTTTACATGTATACAAATTTTAAAAATTTATTACTTGACTTTATTACATTATTTGTATCGTTTATATAGGAAAGTGGTTATTGAAAATAAAATGAGTTTTCTCATCATTAGATTTTAAAAAATATGAATTAGCACAAATTTCACAGCACTTACAATGATCAGTAAATATTAGTTTTCTTCTCTTCCATAGTGAGAGGAGGTGTCCAAGCACATGTTAGAAAATGGCAGATCTGGGATGTAGCTGAAGAGATTTAGGAAACAGGTCAGATTTGCCTTAGATGCCTTCTAAAGCTCCTATCAACTGCCAATTCACGATGAGCACAATTCTCCTCCATTTACTTTTTATTTTTATTTATTTTTGATGGTTTACAGTATATTTACGATTTAGACTGTACAGTTTAATAATTTTTGATGATATTTACGATGACCTGTGGAAGGAACAGTTAAGATCCAATGGGGTATTTAGTGGTCATGGGAGATGTTCCTCATTGCCTCACAGTAATGGACACGGGACATCCATTTACTTTTTAAACCATCAAATGGGATAAGACAAAAAATTGTTTGTATTAAATATCTGGTAGTGTTACTATTAGTACTACTAGCACCATAGACTGTGAAGGGGGGATGAAAAAAAAAATAGGGCAGATTCATAATCCCAGCCCACTTCCTCATTGACAGCTCTCTGGCTCCCCTATTTGTGAATGAGCGGTGATCGTCAGTCCTCACAGCAGACACTATAAGTGAGAAAGAGAATTTAAAAATGGGAATTACTTTCCAAGGAGAGGCCAGGCAAACGAACCCCGCAGAGGAGCAGAGCGCCCTTTTCAACCGTTTGCGGATATGGGGGCATTCATTCAGGGCCCCCTGGGATGCTCGCCAGTAATGGGCAATTGAGCACTAGTCTCTCTAGGCACAGGGCGTGAGCGGTGTGAGGGCCTCTCTTGTACCCCATCTGGCCTCCGTCCCAGGCGCTCGGAGGTCGCGCTCGCCTGGGGCAGACGCTAGAGGACCGCAGCCGGTGGAAGTCCCAGCTGAGCTTCCGCATGACTCCCACGTGTGCTTCGGCCGCCGCCAAGCGGGGGCGGGGCGAAGGACGCGCGCCAGCAGCCCGGAGGGGGCGGGGCGGAGGCAGCGAAGCGGAGGCAGCGAGGCGGAGGCAGCGAGGCGGAGCGAGACCCAGGTGGAGACGGCACGCGAGCCGAGGGGCGGTGACTGCGAGCAGGGGCGCCAGCTGCGCGCGCGCGCGCGCGCGCGCGGGGCGGGGGCGGGGCGCGCAGCGTGGGCCGGGGCTGGCCGGTGCTCCTCCCCCTTCCGCGCCCAGGCCCGCGGCGGGCAGAGCTCCTCCCTCAGCGGGTTCTCTCTCCACTCCCAGCCCCTCCTCTCCACTCCGCCGGGCCGTTCCTCCCTCCCTCCTCCTCCTTCTGTGAGGCGCTCCTTCCCTTAGCAGGCAGCATGGCGGCCGTGGAGACGCGTGTGTGCGAGACAGACGGCTGCAGCAGCGAGGCCAAGCTCCAGTGTCCCACCTGCATCAAGCTGGGCATCCAGGGCTCGTACTTCTGCTCGCAGGTAGACGCCCGCTCCCAGTGCCGCTGCCGCAAACCTCCCTTCGCCCTTGCGGCGGGTCGGAAAGCGTTCCCCTTTCCCTAGCCGGCGCGCGGGCCGCGCTTGTTCCCCACTCCCCCACCCCGCCCTCACCCGCAGCACTGCCGCCCCCTCCGGCCACCCGGGGTCCAAGGGGGTCAGGGTCGCTTGGGGCGCCTCGCGGGAGTGGGGGCGCGGTCCGCCGCGGCCATGTGGGCTAGGAGCGGAAGCAGACTTGCCGCTGGTCTCCTGGCTGCCCTAGGGCGTCGTGTTGGGGGTCGTTTCTCGTCGCGCATCCCCTGCTCGGGCGGGGGCTGCCAGGTGTGCGGGCTGGCCGGGACAGGTGGGGACGCCGGGGGAGGGGGAAGCTCCAGCTGTGCGAGTCACGGCAGCTGCAGCTCTCGGCGGGGCTCTGGCCCAGGGCGCGGGAGGCTGCAGGGCCGGGTAGTTAACTCCTGTCCCGGCTACATTGGGGGACGGAAGCGACCCCCTGAGTATTGAAGGATGGACTACTTGGGGGCGGCGGGAGATGCAAGGAGGAGGAATGCTAACTCTAGCTCACTTTTGTCCTTGTGTTTTACTACCGCGCTTTGACACTTAGGCAACTTCGCGGGTGGAGGAGGAAAGGTAGCTGTGTAATTCATTCTTTTCATTTGCATCTACAGTTATTAGACAGCCATAAGTTAACGGGATGCTCACTTCTCTGTTACTTAAGCTCAACTGAACGAAAAAGACAGCTCCATTGAGGGGTTATGCTTTAAGGCTTTAGAGTATTTTAATAAGTTTTGTGCATTGGAGCACATCCAGCTTTGAATGGGGTCCTGACTGAAGCGTGTGCTCGTGTTTATGTTTACTGAAGAGTACTAGTGTTCCTGCTTCATTTCGATGCCCAGAATATTGACAGAGCGGCAATAAGCACGGCTCTTGGCGACAGTCCAGGTTTGTTAAAGAGACATGAATAATCAAGTATTAAATTGGTAATGTCCTGGGGTGAGAAGAGCTAGAACAGAGTCTGAAGGCCTGGTTAGGGCCCTGCCCTTGCCAGTTACTGTGCGATCTCGAAATTGTCACCAGAGGTCGTGGTGATACTTTTCCTTACTATTTCATAAGATTGTTCTGAGACCCAACTTACCCAATGAACGTGAAAATGCTCATAAAATATAAGGCATTATTATTTTTTAATGGTGACAGTACGATTTAATACTGCCATATATAAAGATATATAAATGAATAAAATGAAAATAAGTATAGAAAAACAATAATACAAATAGTTATTTTAAAATGTAAAATATTGATAAACATAAAGATATATATAAAAATAAATACATGTAAATAAAATCCATAAGGTCAGAACATTTATAGATAAGCCATTGTTAGCAATCTTAGCTGTATTGTAAATTTGTTTTTAAGATAGCTTGTGATCTTTGACTTTGTTATTATCATTTGGAAAAAGTTGTACATAAAGAAGTGTTGCTTGGTCTAAAAATAACATTGGGACTATTCAACATGCCAAACCTGGTACAGGTCCTTCTGGTTTTTAAAAATAATTTTCACGTTCTAATTTGTTTAGGCCAGTGTAGGACCTGAATATAAAACAAAGAACAATGGTTTGCTTTTGGACTTTGTGAACCATCTGAGTAGAATAATGTGGTTTATTATGAGTGTTTACAATTAGGTGGCGTTTTGTAATGCTAAATGAATTAATGTGTATTGACTCTTGTTGAGATTTTAAACAGGTAATATGAAATCATGTTGATCAAGCGTGGGTGCCCATTCTCTTAAGTCTGATATTAATTCAGTAGAAAAGAACATTGAATCATTGGGGTTTGTGAAAAAAGGCCAGACACATTTGTGAAAACATGAAGGGTGTATTCAGTATGGTAGGATTGAGGGTATTCCATGTTGGGTTCTGCAGGCATTCTCCTGGCACCACGGCTATACCTGTAGTCAGACATACCTTGAGTGGCTTTCACAGCACTCTTTTCTTCATTCCTTTTGCCACTTCCCCCTGTCAGTTTTTTTTTTTTTTTTCCAATTCTCACCAAGTCAAGGGTAGTATGGTCTCTTAATTGGTTTTCCTACTGTAGTTCACTGCCTTGCAAACATACACCCCCCCCACACAAAAAACACCACAAAGAAAACAAAACCCTTTTGTACAGAAGTTATTTTCCCTTTAGCACCATCTGATTGTACTTATCCCATTAGGCATGACAAATGGAACTTCACATTGCCTGCAGGATTCTAATCCTGCAAGGCAGACAAGGCAATTGGGGCACCTCTTCTGGATCCAGCCTTATTCTCTTGTTTTAGCCAGAGGCTGTGTTTATACTCTTTCCTTCACCCGAAATGTTACTCATCTTTTGAAATCACAGCCGTTCTCTCACTCTCAGCTTGAGACATTGCTCAAGTCACATAACTTCTAAGCTAGTTTCCCCATCTGTGATCTAGTTATGAAATTAGGGCTTCTTGCCAGTTTCTCTGATCATCTTCATGGGGAGTGGTCTTCTTTTTACCTCTTATTTGTCTAGTCCCCAGGCTAACTGTCTGGCCAGCTTGTCTTTGGGAACAAACTTAGAACAAAACTACAAGATGCCTTTCCAGAACATCATAGCAGACCTTTCCCAGTTACTCTATCACACCACCTTGTTTATTTCTTTCATATTTTATACAATTCAGTTATCTCATTTGTTTTCTTGTTTACTATCTTTCAGTCAAGTGAGCTCTGTGAATAAACTATTTTGTTCACTGCTCTATTCTCTTTTCCCAGTACAATGCTATTTTGCTATTTATGCACTAGGTGTGTAGGTGCTAAATCAATGAATAAATGTATCAGAAGGCAGAAATGAGAGACTGATGAATTTGAATCTGGAGTCTGCAGTTTATGAGATATGTGACTTTGGGCACGTTTCTTAAACTCTGTGCTTCAGTTACATGATTTTTTTTTTTTTTAGTTGGTAGCAGAGATTGAACCCAGGTCCTTGTATGTGGGAAGCAGGCACTCAACCACTGAAATACATCCCCTCCCCAATGAGAGTTGTTTTTTTGTTTTTTTTCTTTTTTAGGAGGTAGTGGGGATTGAACCCGGGACCTCATACATGGGAAGCAGGTGCTCAACCACTTGAGCTACATCCACTCCCAGTTACATGATTTTTAAAATTTCACCATTAATAGTAGCTACCTCAGGGTTTTTGGTGAAGATTGCTAAGTGTTTGGAACTTAGCACAAGAGTAAACTTAATGCTAGCTCTTTTTATCGTTGTACTGTTTTGTGTTTAAGAAGTTAGAAATATTTTATCTGAGATGGTTAATTTCAAGGAAAGTTTTGGTCCTTTATAGGAATAAAACCTCAGTTTTACTTGAAAATCGAGCTATTCAGGAGTTCCTGATGTTTGTTTTTCTTGATAGAAGTGGCTTCTTATTTAATAGTAATTTATATGTCTTACTTTTCCTAAGAGTATTTTTGAAGTTAGGAACTGCTTTACTCATTTTTGTATTTTTCTAAGTTCCTTGCACATATCTGTGCTCAGTTCATTAAATGAAAGAAAAGAGGTTGTTGGGCCTGCCATGGTAACCAAAGAAAGTTTGCCTTCAAGCTCTTAGTGAACAGCACTGGGCAGATCCTGTCTTGTCGTGAGTTAAGAGATCAGCTGGGAAGGACCTGAATCATCTGCAACCGTTTATATGTACAAGGAATTAGAACTTAAAAGGTAATATAGTATAAAGTGGAAGGAGACTGAAGTTGGAGTCAGATCTGGGTTTAAATGTTTGCCACTGTGTCCTTGGGTAAATTTCCTCCTGATTTGTAAGAAGGTGCTAATGGTATACTCTCATTATGGTGTTTAAGGGGAGGTGAATAAGATAGCAGCAGAGTGCCTAGCACAGTGTTTGGTAAATGGTTTTATTATGTGTATAAACTCATGTTTAATACTACTAAAAGTCAGTTCTAAGGAAAGTTTAAAAATGTTTGAGAATTGCCACACGAATGAAGGATGTTTATGTGGGAGGTTGTGGGAGGTGTGGGAGGTGGGGCGTATGGGAATCCCTATATTTTTTGTGTAACATTTATGTAATCTAAGTATCTTTAAAAAAAAAAAAGTTTGAGAATTGTCATTTGTTTGAACATGTCACGGCTACATTTATGTTATCCTGTGTAATAGCATTCTGTCATGGAGGTACTGTCATTTCTCTACTCACTTTTTGTTGAAATAAATTTCTTTTAAAAGTTTTAGCTGCTGTTTATTCTTCAATAAATATTCCTGCAGAATTTGAATCATTTTGATTTACTCAGGGACATAGACTAATAGTAGAACTGGTACATCAATCCAGGATTGAAACATCCCAGGCTGAGATTCCCTGTCTTTTTCCAGAAACAGTAGTTCTCACAGTGTAGTCACTGGGTTCTTGTTGGTTTGAGAGCCTTCTAGTAGTGGGGATTTCCTTTGACTGTCATGTTTATAGTAGAAATATTTACGTTGGAGTTTCGGCATGAACTATACTTATATTGTAGTAGTTTTTGTAAAAAGCTTTATTTGGAAGAGAATGAAAATTTGTACAAGTCTTTCTGGAGAGTGAAAGGATATGGGAGTAGATGTTATACTGTTCATGTAGTTTGTGATTGTAAAAGCTTTAGTCACAGTCTTTTTTTTTTTTTCAGGTGAATCTTTTTCAGGTTAGGCATACTTGCAAAATTTTTGTTTGGCCTTAGGAAATTTGGTAGAGAATACAGACACATACGCACATAGCTGGGCACATGCTCTGGATTTTAGGAGAGAGATGTAGTAGCATGATAGCACCTATAGTAATGTGGAATTGTCTTTAAGTGTTGCTAGTAAGCGCAGTAGTGTCAGAAGCAAGTGAGTGTCAAGATAAAAAACAAAAAAAGATAAGGAAAAAAAAAAGAGAAAGAAGCAAGTGTCTGGAATTGTCTTTGATATTAACAGCAAATCCATTAAGACAGACTAATATAGGGGATAATACTTTATAGAGCAACCATTTGGATTCTTTCCAGTATTAAAGTTTTAATATAATGGAATAAATATTAATTATAACCCATTCTGCTTGATCCTGAGCCTCTCCTAACTTCAGTTTTTCAGTGAAGCATTGTCCTACTCATGCTTGGGCAGGTAAAGCTCTAGCTCAACAATTATAAGTCTTAGTTTTGTTTTCTTTGATTGGTATCAGACTTATTTCTGTCTTTGAAGAAAGAACAGCTGTACACACAATGCAAGCCAGGCCAGCCTTCCTCAACATGTTTGGCAGCTACAGTTAAATCTTGGAGAGAGACCCTGTGAAACTTTTTTCTCATTATACATTGTAAATAAGTTCTCTTTTGTTCTTGGCTCCAGTAACTTGTCTGTTTTATTGCCATGCTAAAAACTCTGTCAGCTGTGTCTGCTAATGTGGCATTTATCTGGGTCATATGCTCAGGCATCTAAAGGGATGTTAAGGTATAAATGAAATTATATGACTCTAGCAAATTCCCTTCACATTATAAAGTGGGAGGCAACAGAGACTTCTCCATATTGTGAACCTGTATATTATGATTCTGTCTTGATAAAAGGGGTAAAAGGGCAATACTTTGCATCAGATTTTGAAGGTTACCCTGTCTTATTCATCAAGCTACAAGCTTAAATAGGTAGAAGTAAGTGCCATTAGGTTTTAGATATGTCATGATTTTTTTTCCCCCCCAATGGAAGTTTATTTTATTCCTGATGAGCTTGCTGACTGGTATACATAATGTGTTTGACCATTTGAATACTGCTAATTTGCATTGTTTGCTACTAAACAAATGTAGAGAAAATATATAAATATAGTTAGTACATGAACAATTTAGTATTGCTTTTGAATCAAGGTTTTAAGTACCTTAAATTCAGGGCCCATATAAGTATTCTTTTATTAAGTTATTTTTGTTACATATTGAGTAGAATTAAAAAACTATTAGTAAAACATACCTGAGGTCTAAAGAAAGATGGTACAGTAAATGCATGTATATCCATGGTGCTGGTTTGAGTCTTTTGTGGACCCCAGAAAATCCTGTTCCTGTGCATGTAAACCTATTGTAGATGGGACCTTTTAATTAGATTCAGTTAAGGGACCTTCATTTTGATTAGATCACATCATGACCCTGGGTGGGTCTTAATCCTCTTACTCGAGTTCTTTATTAACAAGGGAATAAAAAGCCTCAGACACAGAAAAAAGCAGGAGAGACAGAGAGAAGCCCCCAGAAGTTGAAATCAACGGACCTGGGAGAGAGAAAAGCTACAGACGGAGTAGCTCGAAGCTGAAGCAACAAGGCTCAGAGGAGAGGGAAGAGATGAGTGGACATCGCCATGTGCCTGATCACCCACAGCTAAGCTTGAGGAGAAGGTGAGCCTGGAGAAGGCAGAGACTGGTAGAGCTGCCATTGTGCCTTGCTATGTGGCAGGAATCCAGGATCGCCAGCAGTCAGCCTTTGGGGAGCGAGCGCCTGATGCCTTGATTTAGATATTTTTCTGTCTCAGAACTGTAAGCTTATATGTTAATAAATCCCATTGTAAAAGCCAACTCATTTCTGGTAGAGGGCATTGGCAGCATTTAGCAAACTAAAACACCCACCACCTAATTTATTAAGAAGACTACTACCAGTAAAACAAGTAAGAACAGAAGGCCCCCCTGTGTGCTTTACCCAAGAGGTACATCCCTAAACTGAATTTTGTGTTTCTCTTTCATTTGCTAATATATCACTTTATTCATTTTTTTTGTTGATAGAATTTGGGTTGTTTCAGGGTATTGCGATGATAAATAGTGCTGCTATGAATATTCTTGTACCTAACTCCTGGTGCTTGTGTGCAAGGGATTCTCTTGGTTATACACCTAGGATCATAGGATATGTATATGTTCAGCTTTATTTTTTGGTGGTGCCAGATTGTTTTCCAAAGTGGTTGTACATATACTCCCATCAGAGACCGTTTATATTGTTCCATATCATGGCTAGTACTTGACATTAACAAAGAGATTTTGATTTTTGCTCATCTGGTCTTCTGTTGTACAGTGTAAACATTTTCCTAAATGGAATCCTGACTTTATTACATATGAATAGCAGCATTCATTGGACTATTTCATATTTGTAGACTTGCAAAAATTCAAAAGAGTTTAACTCTCGTCAGGGGATTATTATCTACTTTATAGTCAGGAAGTATAAAAAGATAAATGACAAGGAAGCACTAAGTGAAGTTATTTTTTTCCACATTTCTTTTTTACAACTTTATTGATCTCCAGCTTTTTTAATAAGAAAATTTTCAAACATAGAAAACTTGAAAGATAGTGTAATAACCACATACTCATCACCTAAATCAACATTTTGCTTTATTTATATGTGCCCTGTTGTACACATGCAGTGTGTGTGTGTGTATTTCTTGAAACATTTGAAAATAAGTCACAGACAACATGACACTGTACCCACTAAATATTCAGCAAGCATTTTCTAATTACAAGGACCTGCTTCTTAATACCAGTACTGTAATTACACCTAAGAAAATTAGCATTCTCTAGTAACTAATATCCAATCCAATTCACAATTCAATTGTTCTCAGTGTGTTTTATGCTTTTTTTTTTTTTTTTAAATCAGGATCCTATCATAGCTCACATAGAGCATTTGGTCATTATGTTCCTTAGTCTCTTTTATTTTTATTTTTATTAAAGATTTATTTATTTTTTATTTATCCCCTCCTTGCTGCTTGTGCTCATTGTGTCCATTTGCTGTGTATTTTTCTGTGTCTGCTTGTCTCCCTTTGTTACATCATCTTGTTGCGCCAGCTTGCTCACTGCACCGTGCTGGCCAGCTTGCCTTCACCAGGAGGCCCCAGGAATTGAACCCGGGACCTCCCATATGGTAAACGGGAGCCCAACCAATTGAGGCACAACGGCTTCCCCTTAGTCTTTTTTAATCTAGAACAGTCCTCTCATCTTTATTTTCATCATGCTGACTTTTCTTTTGGGGGGAGGGGTAGCATTTGTTTTATTTGTTTATTTTTAAACTTCTTATTGTGAAATACTTATAAACTTACAGGACATTCAAAAACAATAAAAGCCACTTACAGAGAATACATACTCATATCCCCTCAGATGCCCAGATCCTTCAATTTAACATTTGCCATAGCATTCTGTTAATATATCTATCCATCTTTCTATCTTTCACCAATACATTTACTAAACATTTGTGTGTAGGGTTGCTTATATCGTGCCCCTTGAACACAATACTGCCATGTACATTTCCTAAGAACAAGGATATTTATTCACTTATGTAATCACCTTAGTGCAGTTATCAAGTTCAAGAAATTTATCATTGATATAAAGCTTACAGTGTATATTCCATCCCCCCCCCATATGTCCCAATACTGTCCTTTTAAGCCTTTTCTCCTTTGATAGATCCCATCCAGGATCACGAAATGCATTTGGTTGTCATTGTCTCTTTAGTTGCTTGCTTTCTTTTTTTTTTTTTTCAATTGTGGGAACATATGTACAACATAAACTTTCCCATCTCAACAACACTCAAGCATACCATTCAGTGGGGTTAATCACATTCACAATATTGTGGTACCCTTACCAGCTTTTATTATTAAAGCTTTCCCCTTTCTCCATACAGAAACGCTACACCCATTAGGCATTAACTCCCATGACCCTAGACCTCGACACCTGGCAGTCTGTACTCAATTTCTGTCTCTATAAACTTGCATATTCTCCAGTATTTTCTTTGTAGTTTCCATGGGGTTTAAAAATAACATTCTAAATCTATAATCTTGTTTGCTTAGGTTACCAATTTAACTTAATGGTATTTATAAACTAAGCTTCTATAGCCCCACCTTTTGTAATTCTTGTCATAAATTGCATGTTTTTACATTATGAGTCCCAAACCACTGATTTAGTATTACATTTTATACATTTGCCTTTTAGATCCTGTAGGAAGTAAAAAGAGGAGTTATAAACCAAAAATACAATAGTACTGACATTTATATTATCCCATGTTTTTATCCTTACTGGAGCTCTTTATTAATTCACGCGACTTTGATCTATTGTCTACCATCCTCCTTTCAACCTGCAGAACTCGCTTTGGCTTTACTTGTAGGGCCAGTCTAGTGGTGACAAATTCCCTGAGCTTTTATTTATCTGGGAATCTCTTAAATCTCCCCTCAGTATTGAAAGATAGTTTTGCTGGATAAAGAATTCTTTGTTGGCAATTTTTTGCTTTCAGCAAAAACTGCTTTCCTTCCTTTATGGTTTCTGATGAGAAATTGGCACTTAATCTTTTTTTAATTTTCCTAATTTTTTTTTAA
This sequence comes from Cabassous unicinctus, assembly GCA_029593785.1. Classification (NCBI taxonomy): domain Eukaryota; kingdom Metazoa; phylum Chordata; class Mammalia; order Cingulata; family Chlamyphoridae; genus Cabassous; species Cabassous unicinctus. The sequence continues at coordinate 12,772 of JAQZBX010028989.1, forward strand.
CAAATCAGTTTTATTGATCCATATTAATAAAGTGCACAGTTAATCCAAAATGTACAGTCAATGGTATTTGATATAATCACATAGTTGTGCAGTCATCACTTCAATCACTATTAGAGAATTTTCATTATTTCAATAATAATAATAAAAAACAAAAAACCAACAAACAAGAAAATTCTTCACCTCTCAATCTATGTTTCCCCTGCTGTACACAGCTGCTAATTCTGCCTGGCACTTAATCTTATTGAGGATCCCTTGTATGTGACACATTACTTTATCTCTTGTGGCTGTCAGAATTCTCTATTTTCAGTATTCAGCAATTTGATTATAATGTGTTATTGGGTAGATCTATTTGGGTTTATCCATTTTGAAGTATCTTGGACATGTATATTCATGTTTTAATTAAATTTGGGAGATTTTTAGCCATTGTTTCTTTGAATATTCTCTTTCCTCCTTTCTTTCTTCACCTTCTGGAAATTCCACAAATCATATATTGGTATGATATATTGACTTGATGGTATCCCATGGGTTCTTTTTACTTTTCTTCATTTTTTCTTTCTGTTCCTCAGACTGGATGATTTCAAATGTTCTAATCTTAAAGTTCTCTGACTCTTTCTTCTGCCATCTCCAATCTGTTGTTGGATCCCTCTAGGGAATTTTGAATTTCTTGCTGTGGTCTTCAGCTCTGTTTGGCTCTTTTTCATAATTTCCATCTTTTTTTTTTTTTTTTAATCAATTTTATTGATATATATTCATAAAGCATACACTTCATCCAAAGTGTACAGTCGGGGGCGGATGTGGCTCAAATGGTTGGGCGTCCGTCTCCCATATGGAGGGTCCTGGGTTCAATCCCCAGGACCTCCTGGTAAAATAAAGAAAAATATAGAAGGCGCACGTGCTGCCAGGCCCCGCCCAGCCATGCAGCTGATGATGTAACATCATCAGGATGAGACACAGGGTAGAGCCAAGACGAGACGCACCAAAAAACCAGGAACTGTGGTGGCACAGGTGGCAGAATGCCTCTCTTCCACATCAGAGTCCCCAGGATTGAATCCTGGTGAAGACAGGAGGAGAAGGATGAGAAGAGAAGGGCAGGAAACAGACACAGAGAACTGCCCAGTGAATGTACACAAAACAGCAAACGGTGTGTGTGTGTGAGGGGGTTAAAATGGATAAAAGTAAATAAAAACAAAAACAAAGTGTACAGTCATTGGTATTTGTTATAATCACATGGTTGTACATTCCTCACATCGATCATTATTAGAGCATTTTCATTATTTCAATAGTAATAATAAACAAAAAAAACAGACACAAAACCAAACAAGAAAATTCTTTACCTCTCAATCTTTCTTTGCATCCTCTGCCATGCATAAGTGCTGTTTCTGGCTCTTCGTGCACATTTATTTATTTTATAGCAGTTTTATTGAGATCTATTCACATAGGATAGGATCTATCCAAAGTGTATAATCAGTGGCCTTTAGTATAATCCCAATGTTGTGCATTCATCAACACAAAAGATTTTAGAACAATTTCATTACTCCAAAAAGAAAAACCCCACACCCCTTAGCAGTCACCTCTCAATCCTGCTATCCTTCCCCAGCCTTACATAACACTAATCTAATTTCATCTTTATAAATTGATTTATATATACATTTTATATAAATGGAGTTATAGAATATGTAGTACTTTGTGTCTGTTTCTTTCACTTAGCATAATTTTTTTGTCTGATATTAACATCTTGTAGTATTAACATATATTAGTTCAGATTCAAAGAAAAACAGTCATATATACAATTTTAGCCATATTCATATTTCACATGTGGTATTACTATGCTATACATTCCCATCTTATATTTTTTAGCTTCTATTCATTTCCAAATTTAACACATATCCTTTTTACCAATTCTGCACAAGTTAACCCTCAGCTTTCCATTCTCTAACCTCATTCTGTTTTCTGGTGACCCATATTCACGTTATTAACTCCATGAGATAACACAGTACATTTAGTTCATAGTAGTATGTTCATACAGTATTTGTCCTTTTGTGTCTGGCTTGCTTCACTCAACATAATGTCCTCCAGGTTCATCCATGTTGTCGTATGCTTTACGACTTTATTTCTTATAGCTGTATAATATTCCATCATGTGACTACACTACAGTTTGTTTATCCATTCATTGGTTGATGGACACCTGGGTTGTTTCCAACTTTTGGCAATCATGAATAATGCCACTATGAACATCTGTGTGCAGATGTCTGTTTGTGTCACTGCTCTCAGTTCTTCTGGGTATATACCCAGTAGTGGTTGGTATTACTGGGTCATGTGGCGAATCTGTAGTCACTTCTCTAAGAAGTACCAAATAGTCCTCCACAGTGCTGTACCATTCTACATTTCCACCAACAGTGAATAAGTGTTCCTATCTCTCCACATCATCTCCAGCACTTGTAGTTCTCTATCTTTTTAAAAGTCGCCAATCTAATAGGT
>JAQZBX010028989.1:15349-27660 GCA_029593785.1 Cabassous unicinctus
TCTATTCAAGTCTTTTGCCCATTTTTTAATTGGGTTATTTGTCTTTTTATTGTTGAATTGTAGCATCTCTTTATATATCATGGATATTAAACCTTTATCAGATATTTGATTTCCATATATTTTCTCCCTTTGAGTTGGCTGCCTTTTCACCCTTTTGACAAAGTCCTTTGAGGTGCAACATTGTTTAATTTTGAGGAGTCATATTTATCTATTTTTTCTTTTATTGTGTGTGCTTTGGGTGTAAGGTCCAAGAGACCACCACCTACTGCAAGGTCTTGAAGATGTTCCCCTACATTTTCTTCTTGTAGTTTCATGATCCTGGCTTTTATATTTATGTCTATGATCTGTTTTGAGTTGATTCTTATATAGGGAGTGAGATAGGGGTCTTCTTTCATTCTTTTGGTTATGGAATCCAGTTCTCCCAGCACCATTTGTTGAAGAGACTGTTTTGTCCCGTAAACATGAACTCTCAATTCTATTGCACATCGATGTGTCTGTCTTTATGCTAATACCATGTTGTTTTGACCACTGTAGCTTTGTAATATGTTTCAAGGTTGGGCAGTGAAATTCTTCCCATGTTGCTATTCTTTTTTAGAATGCTTTTGCCTATTCGGGTACCCTTTCCCTTCCAAATAAATTTGGTAATTGCCTTTTCTATTTTTGTAAAGTAGGCTGTTGGAATTTTGATTGGTATTGCATTGAATCTATAAATTAGATTGGGTAGGATTGACATCGTCACGATATTTAGTCTTCCAATCCATGAACATAGAATGTCTTACATTTGTTTGGGTCTTCATTAATTTTTTTTTTCTTGTTTTTTTATTTTTTTAGTTTTCATTGATTTCTTGTAGCATTGTTTTGTACTTTTCTGCATATAGGTCCTATATTTCTTTCATTAAATTGATTCCTAGGTATTTGAGTCTTTTTATTGCTATTGTAAATGGATTTTTTCCCTCTGATTTCCTCCTCAGATTGTTCAATATTAGTGTTCAGAAACATAATGGATTTTGCATGTTCATCTTGTATCCTGCCACTTTGCTGAACTCATTTATTAGCTCAAGTAGCTTTGTCATAGACATTTCAGAGTTTTCTAAATATAAGATGATTTCATCTGCAAATAATGAGAGTTTTACTTCCTTTTTTTCCTATTTGGATGCCTTTTATTTTTATTTTTCTTATTTAATAGCTCTAGCTAGAACTTCGAGCACAATATTGAGTAACAGTGGTGACAGTGAGCATCCTTGTATTGTTCCCTATCTTAGAGGGAAAGCTTTCAAACTTTCTCCATTGAGTAAGATGTTGACTGTTTTTTTTTCATATATTCCTTTTATCATATTTGAGGAATTTTTCTTCTCTTCTCTTTTGAAGTGTTTTTATCAAGAAAGGATGCTGGATTTTGTTGAATGTCTTTTTTGCATCGATTGAGATGATCATGTGGTTTGTTTTCTTCAGTTTGTTAATGTAGTATATTATGTTATTTGATTTTCTTATGTTTAATCAGCCTTGCATACCAGGAATAAATCCCACTTGGTCGTGATGTGTAAGTCTTTTGATATGCTGTTGGATTCTATTTGCAAGTATTTTGTTGAGAACTTTTGCATCTATGTTAGAGAGATTGGTCTGTAATTTTCTTTTCTTGTAGTATCTTTATCTGGCTTTGATCTTAGGGTGATGTTGGCTTCATAAAATGTGTTGGGTAATTTTCCCAACTCTTCTTTTTTGGAAGAGTTTAAACAGGATTGTTGTTAATTCTTTGCAAAAGGCTTGGTAGAATTCACCTGTGAAGCCATCTGGTCCTGGTCTTTCCTTTGTTGGGAGATTTTTGATGACACGTTCAATCTCTTTAAATGTGATTGGTTTGGTAAGTTCTTGTATTTCTTGTAGTGTTAGTGTAGGTCGTTTGTGCATTTCTAGGAATTTGCCATTTCCTCTAGGTTGTCTAGTTTGTTGGCATACAGTTTCTCATAATATCCTCTTATCCTATTTATTTTTGTGGGGTCAGTCGTAACTTCCACCCCTTTCATTTCTGATTGTATTTATTTGCATCTTATCTCTTTCTTTGTTAGTCTAGCTAGGGGTTTGTCAATTTTATTGATCGTGTCAAAGAACCACCTTTGTTGTTGTTGATTTTCTCTATTGTCTTTTTTATCTTAATTTCATTTATTTCTGCTCTAATTTTATTCTTCTGCTCCCTTTGGGAACGGTTTGCTGCTTTTTTTTTTTCTTTTTTTTTTTTCCCTCCTCCTAGTTTCTCCAGTTGTTCAGTTAGATCTTTGATTTTAGCTCTTCTTTTTAAATATAGGCGTTCAGGGCTATAAATTTCCCTCTCAAGCCTGCCTGCACTGTATCTCATAAGTTTTGATAAGTTGTCTACTCATTTTCATTCATCTCAATATGTTTTCTGATTTCATTTACATTGACCCCATGATTATTTAGGAATGTGGTATTTAGCCTCCACACATTGTGAATTTACCTCTTTCCTATCTATTATTGATTTCCAGTTTCATTCCATTATGATCTGAGAAGGTGCTTTGTATAATTTTAATCTTTTTATATTTATTGAGAGTTGCATTGTGACCTAACATGTCATCCTGGAGAAAGATCCATGGAAACTTGAGAAGAATGTATGATCTGCTGGGCTTGGGTACAACATTCTGTATTATCTGTTAGGTCTAGTTCATTTTTCATACTCTTCAAATTTTTTGTTTCCCTGTTGATCTTTTGTCTAGTTGTTCTGTCTAACGATGTGAGTAGTGTGTTGGAGTCTCCAACTATAGTTGTAGAGATGTCTGTTTCTCCCTTTAGTTTTGCCAGAGTTTGTCTCATGTATTTTGGGGCACCCAGTTTAGTTGCATAGATATTTATGACTGTTATATCTTCCTAGTGGATTGTCCCTTTTATTAATATATAGTGGCCTTTTGTATCTCTTATAACTTTTTTGCATTTAAAGTCTGTTTTGTCTGATACTAGTATAGCTAACCCTGCTCTTTTTTGGTTACTATTTGCATGGACTGTCTTTTTCTAACCTTTCGCTTTCAGGTGGTTTGTATCCTTGGGTCTAAGGTGAGTTTCCTGTAAGCAGAATATGGATAGCTCATGTTTTTTCATCCATTCTGTCAGTTTGTATCTTTTGATTGGGGAGTTTAATCCATTCACATTCAGTGATATTACTGTAAATGCATTATTTACTTCCACCATTTTCTTCTTTGGTTTTCATATGTCATATCATATTTTTGTCTGTCTTACTCTTTTGGTTATCCTTTTCTCCTAGTCTTTCTTCTGTACTCTTCTCCAGGCCTATCTCTCCTCTCTTTTTCTTTCAGGTTCTAAGGCTTCCTTTAATATTTCCTGCAAAGATGGATTCTTTTTAAACTCTTATTTTCTGTTTGTCAATATTTTATTCTCACCTTCATATTTGAAGGAGAATTTTGCTGGATAAAGAATTCTCGGCTGACAGTTCTTCTCTTTCAGTCTCCTAATTTTATCATACCACTGTCTTCTTTTCTCCATGGTTTCTGATGAGAAATCTGCGCTAAGTCTTACAAGGGTGTCCATTGCATGTGATGGTTTGCTTCTCCCTGCCTTATCGTTGATGTTTGACATTCCGAGTAGTACTTGTCTTGGAGTAGGTTTATTTGCATTTATACTGATTGGGGTATGCAGTGCTTCTTGGACATGTAAATTAATTTCTTTAGAGTTGGGAAATTTTCAGCTATTATTTCCTCAAATACTTTTTCTGCCCTTTCCCCCTTCTCTTCTCCTTTTGAAACTCCCATGACACATATGTTGTTGCATTTCACATTATCTTCTAGCTCCCTGAGCCCCTGCTCAATATTTTCTTTTTTTTTTTTCCAACATTTTCTTTTTCTTTTCTCTGTTGTTTTTTCCCTTTAATTTCAGCTCTTTTGTCTTCTGTATCACTTATTCTTTCTTCTATCCTTTGAGTCTGCTGTTGTATGTCTCTAATGTGTTTTCAATCCAACCTATCATGTCTTTCATTCCCATTAGCTCTGTTACTTTTCTATTCAGGCTTTCAAATTTTTCTTTGTGCTTTCTCAATATCTTCTTGATGTCCTTTATCTCTTTAGCCATATTGTCTTTTAATTGATTATTTTGATTTTAGAAATATTTGTGTATATCATTGATTAGTTGTGTCAAATCTTTCTTCTGGGGCTTTGATATATTCCTTTCCTTGGCCATGTCTTCGATTTTCATAGTATGGCTTGCAATCTTTTGCAAAAATTTTTTGTCTAGGCATCTGATTACTATGCTGAGTTTACTCAGATGCTCAATTTTGTTCTCTTTTGTAGGGATTTAGTGGCGGGAGGCTGTGGCTTAATGCTCTTTTTTGATTCGTGGTTCAACCTGTTCTGGGTTTTTAGCACTGTCCCTCTTAGTTTCTCAAAAGTAAGCCCTGACCCAATAATGGGTTGCAGACCCACTTCTAGGCCCCTCTGGAAGGAGGCTGTAAAGGCTGGAAAAAGCCTCTCTTATTTACTTTTAATTTCTTCACATGTGTATCCTTCCTCTGCCAGCAGGTGCCCCCTTTTGGCAGCCCTGTCAGTTCAATGCCTGGTCATAGTGTGTTTGCTGCAACACGGGCCTGATCAGTGCGGTAGTGGATTCCACCTGGAGGCCAAGAGCCTCCTAATTCAAACTTTCTCAGGCAGTTCTCCAACCTTTGCTGGTAACCCCTTTCCTTTTCTAGGGTAGGAAATAATTCCACTCCCCTCTGCGTCCTCATCAACCAGTCCTGGTCAGTAGAGAGGGTGATGGAGATGGAGACGGTTGGATCTCTTTAATTCTGGATCTCTTTAATTCTGGATCTCTTTAATTCTGGATCTCTTTAATTCTGGATCTCTTTAATTCCGGATCTCTTTAGTTCCGGATCTCTTTAGTTCCGGATCTCTTTGGTCCGGAGCCGGCTCCCAAGGCAAAGAGTGGCGTGGTCCCATCTGGCCTGGAAGAGCTCGTGGGACACAGCAGACCAAATTTGTGTGTCAAAAGCTGAGCCAGCCCTAGGCTGTGTCCCTCTCTCTCCCTTTCCTCGGAAGGTGGGTCCTTGGAGCCCCTTTTTGTCTGTAGCCATTGGCCACGAGGCCTGAGAATTCAAAAGTGTCTAAGTGTAGGGGATGGTGCTAGCAGTTGCAGCTGCTGCTTTTAACTCACAGTTTTGCTGTTGTGATTCTTTTCTTTTGTCCCTCTCTCCTTTGGCCTGTGTCTAGCCTTTTCCTGCTGTCTTAAACCCTAGAAGATTTTTTTCCAGGTCATTTCTGCCTGTCCTGTATCTGTTTTTCTGGAAGAGAAGAAAGCCTCATGTGTTTCTCATCTGCCATCTTCTCGGAAAGTCTTCAAATAAGCAGCTTTTGATTCTCTGTACTGGTGCTTTTTGTTTTTTTTTTTGTTTGTTTGTTTGTTTGTTTGTTTGTTTTTTGAGGTACTGGGACCGGAGATTGAACCCGGGACATCATATATGGGAGGCTGGCGCCCAATCACTGAGCCACAGAGCCACATCAACTCCCTTGAGTTGGTTTTTCCGTTTGCTTTTTGTTTCGTTTTTTTGTTGTTGATGTTGTTCCTTTCTAGGAGGCACTTGGAATTGAACCCGGAATCTCCCAGATGGGAGGCCAGTGTGGCTTGCGCCACATCTATTCCCTGTACTGTTTTTCATTTCTCCATTTCATTTATCTTTGCTCTAATCTTTGTTATTTCCTTCCTTCTGCTTGCTTTGGGTATAGTTTGCTCCTCTTTTTGTAGTTCTGCAAGTTTTGAGGTTAGGTCTCTGATTTGAAATCTTTCTTCTTTTTTAAAGTAAGCATTTAGAGCTATAAATTTCCCTTTCACTACTGCCTTTGATGTATCCCACAACTTTTGATATGCTTTATTTTTATTTTCATTTGCCTCAAGATAGTTCCTAATTTCGTTTGTGATTTTCTCTCTAACCCATTGAGTGTTTAAAAGTATGTTGTTTAATTTCACGTATCTGCAAATTTTCCTTTTCTCCCTCTGTTACTGAGTTCTAGTTTCATTCCATTGTGTTTGGAGAAGGTACATTGTATGATTTCAATACTTTTGAATTAAGACATGTTTTGTTACCTAACATATGGTTATCCTGGAGAATTCACCCATGTGCACTCCATACAGATGTATATTCTGTTGTTGGGTGAAGTGTTCTATATATGTCTATTAGGTCTAGCTGGTTTAGAGTATCATTAAGTCTCATATTTCCTTACATCCTCTATCAAAGTGTTGCATTAAAGTCTCTTACTGTTAATGTAGAACTGTCTGTTTCTCCCTTCAAATTTGTCAGTATTTGCTTCATATATTTTGGGGCTCTGCTATTAGGTGCATATATTTTTAAAATTGCTATGTATTCCTGTTGAATTGACCTCTTGTCACTATATAATGATATGTTTTTTTCCCTCATAACAGTTTTTGGCTTAAGGTCTAGTTTATTTGATATTAGTATAGCTACACCAGCTCTCTTTTAGTTACTTCTTGCATGGTATGTTTTTTCCATCCTTTCCTTTCCAACCTACTTGTATTTTTGAATTTAAGGTGAGTGAATCTCTTGTAGACATCATATATTGGGTCATCCTTCTTTTAATCCATGCTTCTAATTTCTGCCTTTTGACCAGAGATTTTAAGCCATTTACATTTAAGTGACTACTGGTAATGCATGAGTTTGTTCTGCCATTTTCCTTTTTAGTCTTTGTAACTTCTATACCTTTTTTGTCCCTCAATTCTTACATTAATGCCTACCTTCATATTTATTTAATTTTTTGTATTGTATCATATTGAGCCCTTTCTCATTTCTGTCTGGACATATTTATGTTTTCCTTGCGGTTACCATGGAGTTAAAATTTAACTTCCTAAATATACAACAGTCATTTGATTTGATACCAACTTGACTTCAGTAGTATACACATACACTATTCTTATAATCCTCCACCTTCCCACCTTTTTTAGCACTTCTTACAAATTATGTCTTTGTACATTGTATGTGCAGAACCATGGGTTTATCATTACTTTTAATGCATTTGCATTTTAGCATCTGTAGGAAATAAGTGGAGTTAAATGCCAAAAACACAATACATTAGTACTGGCATTTATATTTACCCCAATGGTTATCTTTCCTGGAGTTCTTTATGCCACTTTGAACCATGTCTAGTGTCCTTTCCTTTCAATCTGAACAACTCCCTTTGGCATTGCTTGTAGGGTAGGTTAGTGGTAATGAACTCCCTCAGCTTTTGTTTATCTGGGAATGTCTTAATCGCCCTCATTTTTGAAAGAAATTCTCACCAGATATAAGATTTATGGTTTGTGATTGTTTTCTTTTAGTCCTTTAAGTATTTCAAACCACTGCTTTCTTGTCTCCTTGGTTTCTGATGAGAAATCAGCACTTAATCTAATTGCAGCTTTCAAAACTGTTTCCTTACTCTTTGCATTCAGCAGATGATCAGTTGGTGATGGGCTGCATTTTCAAATTTATCCTTTTAGAATTTTCTGTGCTTCTTGCCTGTGCATATTCATGTCTTTTGTTAATTTTGGGAAGTTTCCTGCCATAATCTCTTTGAATATTCTCTGACTCACTCTCTCTTCTTCAGGGACTCTCATAATGTATATATTTGTATGTTTGATTGTTTCCCAGAGGTCTCTTAGGCTATTTTCATCTTTTATAATTTTGTGGGTTTTTTTGGCTCCTCAACCTCATTTCAATTGTCTTGTCTTCAGGTTCTCTTTCTTCTGCCACTTCCAATCCGCTGTTTCTTCTGCCAACTCCAATCTGCTATTGAACCCTCTTGGGAAAATTTTTTTTTTTTTCCAGTTCTCCCTTTTACAGGAGTTTGAATGCCCACTCCACTTCCCAGGAAACACCTTTTATCTCTACTTGGTCTTTCACTGCAGGTCTTAAAGCAGGTAAGCTTTTGCCCCAGTCCATCTGTCTCAGTTGTTTTCTTACGTCTCTTTCGTTGTCTCAAGCTGCTTTTGTCTGGATGGCAAATTCTGGACCGGGAACATGCTTGATAGGAGCTTCCCAAGTCAGCCCTTCTCAGCTAGAACAATACTAGGGATCCACAAGGGGAACACTGGCCAACTCCAGACTGCCTTAGGGGCCAGGAAGGGCGTCAGGAGCTCTCCTATGCTTTCTTGACTTGGCCCAGGCCCAGCCACTGCAGCCCTTTAACTGTCCTCTTCAGGTGTGAAGAAGTGTACTATTTTTAAGTGTCCCCTGCTGTGTTTGTTTGGGTTGGGTTGGGGCAGTGGCCACCCTCAGAACTGGGGCCCCAGTGATTTGAAGTAGTTTAGCAAAAGCAATGACCTGCACCTCCCCACCCTGGGTTTTGGGGAGATGGGTTTTTATGTCTTTTTCTTGTACCAGCAAGCCACACCATGGCTTGGACTCCATTACTACCTGCCATGAAAGTGGGGGATTGGTGATGTAACTGCTGCACAGAGAGTGCATTTTACTGGTGTGTACTATGATTTGTCAGCCTCTTCCTCCTGATTCTGGATGCTATGCAATGTTTACTGGGCTCCGGAGTTTCAAAATAGTTGTTTCAGGCGGTTCCTGCCTGTTTAATAGTTGTTCTCTTGGAGGGAGTGGCTCCTGGAGCTTCCTCCTGTGCTGTCTTTCCACAAACATCTTCCTATTCCATTCCATTTAATAACTATTTAGCATTCAGTTTCAAGGTTGAATCATAATTTATGGAACCAATTTTATATTGATGGATATGTAAACTAATTTTTCACAACCATAAATAATGCTGTAGTGAGCATTATAGTGCAGGTATGTTTGGCTCACTTGTTAGGTAAATTCCTTTTGTTAAATTTTTGGAAGTGGGGAGCAGATGTAGCTCAGTGGTTGAGTCCCTGCCTCCCATATATGAAATCCTGGGTTCAATCCCCAGTACCAACTTAAAAAAAAAATTTCTTTTTTGGAAGTGGAATTACTGGGTCAAAGTATGATTTTTTTGTGTGTGTATATATGTGTTTATCTATTAAGCATTTATATACATTTTATTAGCCAAAGGGTGCTGATGCAAAGTACCAGAAATCTACTGAGTTTTATAAAGGATATTTATTTGGACTAAAAGCTTACAATTACAAGGCCCTAAAGAGTCCAACTCAAGGTACCATAAGAAGTACTTTTTCACCAAAGTCTGTTGTCACTCGTTGAAGCAAGATGGTTGCTTATCTTTGTAAGGGTTCAGCTTTCCTTTTTATCTTAAGGCTCTGTGGGCCCATCTTCTTCCAATCTCAGCTGTAGGCTGGAGGGCTCATTTCTTTCCAGGCTTTCTCAGCTGCTCAGGGCTATGGTCTCTTTAGCTGCAAACTATCAGGTGAATGGCTCAGCTCTCCTCGGGCTTTAACTGTTTGAGTCTTCTTTCTGTCACATGGCAGGACTGAAATGACCAAGTTCTCTCCTCTTCGTGTCTTCTCCTGTGTTTCTTCTGTCTTCTCAAGTGGGTGTCTGTTTCTATCAGCCCACCAAGGGGGCTGATAGAAACCTTTGAATTTAATACAATCAAAGGATGTCACTACCAGAGGAACAGACCAGTTTACAAACATAATCTCTCTTTTTGGAATCCGTAAATAATCTCAAACTTCCACATACATATTATATTTTGAAACATAGAGCCTTCTAGGTGCTGACTGGCCTTTTGATACTGTAAAATTGTACAGTATGCTCATTTGTTCACACTGTCATCAACATTAATTGATTTTAGATTTGAGATGGTAGAAAAGAGATATGTTCTTGAGGGGATAGGAGTGGGTGGGTAGTAACATGAAAACTACTTAAAGTATGATGGTTTAGAGTAGGCAAAGATAAAAGAGAGCTTAGAGATATAGGTAGGGAAACTATTTGGGAAGCTGTTGCAGTTTGATAAGTCATTGGGGCCTAAAATAGGGAGGTAGTTGTAGGGATTAATTGCATAAGACAGGTAATTAAGGAAATGGCTTGTTCTAGCTGTGAAATGAAAATATAAATTTCTCAGCTTTGGTGGTAACTCCTTTCACTCTCCAGTGGTTCTGAATCCTGAAAATATATTAGAAGCATCTATGATCTGTAGCCCATCCCTGGAGATTCTAATTTAATTTGAGGTGAGAAACAGCTTGGGTCATCTTAAAAGCTTTCCAGGTGATTCTTATGAGTAGCCAGGGCTGAGAACTACATTACCCTCATACCAGCTCCTAAAACTGGTAGATATCTCTTGGTTGTAAAGAAAAAGTGTGTTTCCTTGGGGAGAAAACTCAAATTTTGTGTAATAGTTATAATAGATAATCGAAGATACAATAGACATTGCATTTAGTGGCATTAAATAGGTGCAAAATAAGGTGGTGAGATAAAGTGCTCTTAAAGGAGGATTGAATTAAATACACATGGCTTGTTAGGCTTAGGGTTAACACTTTGTGGAGATGGTAGCGTTTGAAATGTCCTAGTGGAATAGGTAAGACTTCTGAGGACCCAGCTGTAAGGGTCAGTAAACAGACCAGATTATGCAAACGGCAGGAGTTTAGGAAGTGTGATCTTTTTCTGGGGAACTCTAAGTCTACTTTAGTTAAGGCATCAAGTTCATGTATCAGAGATGTGGAGGTAAAGATTGTCCAGCTAAGGTGTTAAGAGTTTGATTCTTCAGAGAATGGATAATCACTCAAGGTTTTGAATAGTGAGACATCATATGAACCTGGCCCTAGACTGGTAGCGAAGAGGAGGAAGAGAAAGTGAAATTGTGGTTTAGGTATGGAATGCTGTTCAGACTTGGGAAGTTATTGGGAGATATGGGAATGTCCTTGACATCATCAGTGATTTTTGAAGACCATGACCTTGGTGCTTCATGGCCCCAACAAGGAAGAGATGGTGGATGTCCTTAGATAAGTAACAAGTGTTTATTATGGATATTTGGTTCTTTTATTTTCTTGATGTGCCTGTATCTTGAAATACAAGCCTTTAGCTAATTAAGCTATTTTGAAAAACAGTCCCTTCGTTTATAAAATGAGAATAATCCTATTAGCCCTCTTATTAAAAAGCTGGGATTTGATAAAAGTTTCATGAACTGAATATAAAGCACTCTGAAATCCTCTGAGGAAAATATAAGGCTTACTTTTCAATAATGTGCTGGGTTTCAAAATGTTAGTTAAGTGCCAGTTTTAATAGAATCATAGGTGGGTGGACTAGATTAAATGACCATAATTGCGAGCTACAATTAACGCTTTATTTGAGTTTCTTAGAGCCTTGGTGACAGATGTACCAACTGATCATTTGTTTTCTGTGTGCGTAAATGATAGTGTAATGGCTGTCCTGAAGATACAATTGGGAAAACAGTTGGTATGGGACAGAGTTGATCCCAGAGTTGAGTTGTAAATTTCCTCAAAATACCAAATAGTCTGAAAATGTAAAATTTCTTCTGCTTTTCCAGAACATGTTTCCATAATCTAAGAAGTTCAGAGATGACTGTTTAGAGATATAATAATATCTCCCTCCTGGAAATTCTTCTTTACCTTATGAGAGGTTCTTAGAAATCTTGCAATTTCTGTTTAAAATCCTGTTTAACATTTTTTTTTTTTTTGAATTTAAAAAAATTTTTGTTTTTACATTTTTTTTATATATGTATTTATTTTTTATCCATTTTAACACCCCCTCCCCCCCGTTTTTGCTGTTTTTGTGTCCATTCGTTGGGCAATTCTCTGTTTCCTTCCCTCTCCTCTCATCCTTCTCCTCCTGTCTTCACCTGGATTCAATCCTGGGAACCTCCAATGTGGGAGAGAGGCGTTCTGCCACCTGCGCCACCTCAGTTCCTGGTTTTTCGGCATGTCTCGTCTTGGCTGTCCCCTGCATCTCTCTCCTGTTATGTCATCATCTTGCTGCTTGGTTCAGCGGGGCCCGATGGCTCACCCGCTCGCAGGGCCAGACGGCTCACCCTCTCGCGGGGCTTGGGGGCTCACCCATTCACGGGGCCAGATGGCTCACCTGCTCGCAGGGCCTGGGGGCTCACCTGCGCACCTTCTATATTTTTCTTTATTTTACCGGGAGGTCCTGGTGATCGAACCCATGCCCCTCCATATGGGAGACAGATGCCCAGCCATTTGAGCCACATTCGCCCCCTGCTATATCTCTTTAGGTTGACCAAAGATACCTAGAGTTACAGTCATTTTCCATATAGGATGGTCATATAATAAATCAGGCTTGGTTTATCACCAGCATTCTAAAAACCAGACCTAGGGAGAAAAACTAGGTCTTGGGGACACATGCATGGTTTCTAATATAGCAAATGTTTAGCCTACCCTGATTATCACAAAATCAGGAA
>JAQZBX010028990.1:0-27536 GCA_029593785.1 Cabassous unicinctus
TGTGCATATATCTGTTCGTGTCTTAGCTTTCAGCTCTTCTGGGTATATACCCAGTAGTGGAATTGCTGGATCATATGGAAGATCTATCGTTAGTTTTCTGAGGAATCGCCAAACTGTTCTCCACAGTGGCTGGACCATTCCACAATCCCACCATTTCATTTCCACTATTACAATTTCCCTCTGCATTGAGGAAAGTATTCCTGGAAAAAAATCATTCAGTGTAAAAGTCTGTGAGAATTGGCAGAGTTTACAGCCCATTCATGAGTTTTCTTATTTTTTAAAAGTTGCTTTTCTGATCATCAACATTTGTACCACTCAATATGTATAATTTGCAATTTTCAAAATACCTTGGAAGCGTGGTTGTTGCATGGTCACCAGGGTCTGCTGAAATGTTATAGATAGAAAGAGAGAGGAGTTATTGCCATTTGATCACTTTTTCTCTTTAGCATATTTCCTTTTTTGTTGAACTGTTATATTCAAAGTATTCTTAATATGTCATTTTGTTGTTGCTCTAGAAGCTCAGATTTTTTTAGTCTTGGTAGTTGGAAATATAATATATACACACACATCATTTTCTGCACCAGGGTTCACTATGCTATACAGTCTCATGTTTCACTTTTAGCTTCCCTTCTAGTGATATACATGGCCTTCGACTTTCCATTTCAACCACCACCCTACCCAAATATTACCACTGTTAACTACAAACACTAAAATGTAATACCAACATTTCTATCTATTTCCTTGTTTACTTTGGGTATTACCAGGACACTTTTTTCACCTTTATTCTTTTCTGGACTAACAGTTGGTGAGCTCAAACATGTTCTTTGATTTCCTTTCATCATTATGCCATCAAGTTTAACTATTTAATTTCCATATTCCATCTTCTTTATGAAGTCAAGCTTTGTGTACCAACTATCTAATTTAATTCTGTGACTGGTTGTCTAAAAAGGATCTCAAACTTCCAAGACTGGTCTCAATCTCATCCAACACAATCATTGTCCACTCATTTCATTTTTTGGAAACTCTCCTTTCAGATCTTTAGAATTTTATTCCCTACCTAACAATATAGTCAGTTCAAATATAGACAGGACATTTCATCATGAGTTCACCATACTCTTGAGTTCTCTATTTACTTAGAGTACTCACAATGGTGTATAAAGCCCTGAAAAATAAATTTACCTCTGATTATTAACTCTTTCATCTCATTTCTTACTGCTCTTTCCTGGATCAGTCCACATATTTCTCCTGCTTCTTCACTGCCCTAACAAAGACAAGGAAATTCCACTTTAAAGGCCTTGGCTCTGAATGTTCCCTTTGCCCAGAGTGCCATTTCCAATGATATCTGTGCAGTTATATTCCTTCTTTCTATCAATCATTACTAAACAGTCACCTTGTGTGGAGGCCTTACTATTCTAAAATTTCAGTACTTCAGAATTCCTAATTCCCTTTCTGTTAGCAGTTTTATGGTTTGTGTTCCTTCCACATTATGTATTTTTTTTTAACCAATTATGTATCTCAGTTTTTTCATGCCTTCCTTGCTAGATTTTCAGCTCCCCTGGACAGGGATCTTGTCTGTTTGGTTTATTAATATACCCCAACTATCTTAAATAAAACGTGGAAGATAGGAGATACTCTATACATATTTGTTGAAGAAATAAGTGAATGGGATCGTCAAGGTCAAGGGAAATATAAATTTTTTCTTTTTTTATTATTATTTTCAAAGAACCTTTAGATTATATAAATGTTATATAGAAAATATAGGGGATTCCCATATACCTCAACCCCTCTACCTCCCTTAATTTTCCCCATTAACATCTTTCATTAATGTGGTACATTTGTTACAATGGTGAACACATATTGAAGTATGGCTACTAACCATGGTCTATAGTTTACATTATGGTTTACACTTTGCACTGCACAATTTTATAGATTTGGACAAAATGTATAATAGCCAAAATTTTGATTATATTTATTTTCCATTTGATGTTATTTGGAAGTAAATGAAAGTAAAAAAGAATTGGAGAGAAGGGTAAAGGATGAAATGTGAGACAATTGGAAACAAACAATGAAATTATGGTAGTAACAAGATTGTTAAGAAAATGAACAAAAATGATTCATAGAATAAGACAGTTATTCTTGTCACTTAATTAGACATGTTACCCAGACTTTTGTATGGCTTCTGTTAGCCTTCACTCAGTCACCAGGTGATAGAACCTAAATAAATGATCATAAATCTTCTACACAACAGCCTTAATACCCTTATTTGTTAGGTTAGAAATAATATCATTTGGAGTTTGGAGAAATACTGTTTAGAACACTGACACCAACAGGTCATAAACACTGGGAACTTCTGTGGACAGCTTCAAATATGCCACTGCAGGAGCACTAAGGAAAAAGGTGAAAACAAATGGGTGATGTTTATAGGTGGAGAAGGCTTTGTATTGACCTGCAGTTGATGGGATCTTCAGTGTTGTAGGAAAGATGTGAATATGTGAGAGAGGAATGGAAACAAAATAGACAAATCTCAATGAGAAGGTAACAGAATCTGTTCCAAGTTCAGGCAAGCACTCATCTGAAAAAGTGAGTGTGAGTAACTGAGGGATCTCACAGAAGAATTGATGCAGCAGATTGGATGCCCTGAGGGTCAAGGAGAAGGTTGAAGCTGTATGCAGGATTCCAGATACTCCACCACTGAATCAAGTGTTAGCGGACATACTTAGGCAAGTTCCCTTCCTCATGATACCCTCATAGTTCAGAGGGTGGCAGATGTCCAAAGAGTAGTCATAGGACATCAATATGAACAAGGTCATCTATGTACACACCAATGAAACCATGTGGAAAACTTGAAAGATGCATCCCAAAAGAGAGAGCTATTTTTAGTCAAGTTGTCAACAATGGTCTTGGGGAGGGTAAATGAGATAAAGCAAGAGCCTATTAGGGACAAGTGTTTGAGAAAGAAGAACATGGGAATTTGGAGATGTTGGTGAATGGTGAAAAGTATAATTATAAGGAGATTGCCATTAAGGGCCACCAGAATGCTTTGTTAGTACACCATACCAGACAAGATCTGCTATCACCAAACCTTGACAAATCACATGATTTGGAACATCTTCACAGAACTATGATTTGTCAGTTCATATCTAGGATGGAAAAGGAAAGCAATTTATAGATCTGTCTCTTTTTGTTCAAAGACATATATCTTTTGTACTGTGTAATTAATCCACATTCCTTGAGCCAATGGAGAAAAAAGTATTACATGCCTCATATTTCCCTCCCTTTTCTTATTTTATCTCATAAAATACCATTCATAAGAAAACATGGTAACAGTGAAACTAATGACTAAACCTTCTCTTTCTCTACCTATATTTCCCATCTATATATAACATTTCCTAAGTGCTTTCTTTGTCATTTTTATACTATCCTTAGTTACTCTCTCCCCTATCTATTCCCTAAGCCTTTTCTAAAGTTAGAAGTAAGTATAATTGTGTCTCTCTGGCAGGGGGAAGGGGAATAACAAAACAGTACTAATAATGTGTCTATACAGCCACTCGACTAAACAGGGGCCACTTTGACCCTAGGTCACAGGGTCTGTTAGACTGGTGAGCTCAGTAGCTGTCTTTACCCCTAAGGAGATGTGTAAGTTTTGATTTAATTTCACCTAAAGTTTCAATAAAAGTTAGCTATGTTAATTGGTTGACTGTCATTATGAAATAAATATTAAAATATTTATAAGCAGTTTATTTTATATATAAACTTCTTATCAACAGTAAAAGAAAAGAAAATTTCAATAGTCCTTAATCAATATATTAGCAAATCACCAGTAAAGTTTTATTCAATGGATTTGCATGAGGGTTGATCTACCCTTCATGAAAATTCATAAAATTGAGAGCTGGTTCTGGTATAATAATTTTTTTTTTCTGAAGCAGGACAAATGTATTCTAATTTTTCAGGATGTTAATAATAGTGTGATATGTAGGTTAAAATATAAAAAATGCAAACTAGGGGCTGTAGATCACAGTAATCTATTAATATTCTTCCTTCAATGGTAGAAAAACAATTATGCTAACTGAAAGGAACAAGACACAAAGTATCACATATTTAACTTCATCAACACAAAAGTTAAACACAAAGAAATTTATAGAGACAGAAATTGATTAGCATTTATATATGGCAAGCAAAGGTTATAGGGATTGAGAGGTGACTACTAAAGGTTATGGAGGGTTTTCTTTTTGGAGTAATGAGAATGTTCTAATATTGCTTGCAATGATGAATGCACAACTTTGTATTATGCCAAATGCCATTGATTGTACTGTTTAAATATATTGTATGGTTTATGGTTCCATTTCAATGAAATTGATAAAAAATAAAGCTGGGGGAAATTTGCAAAAATATAAAAAGGAGCAAACCACGAAGAATAAGGTAAATAAAAGGAAAAAGGACAAGATCATATAAAGCAAGATAATTCTGCATCATGGAAGAAGGTGTGGTAGGATGTGTCAAAGGTTGTTGAATATACTATAAAGATTGAGAATTGAATTCTGGATATTACAAGATAAATGTCATTGGTAATTGTTAATTTTAATAATAGTGGCTTTGAATGTATGTTCGGTTTAAGAGAAATGGGGTTACCTGTGAAAGATAGGAATTGGGGATATTAAATACACACAACATTTTCAAATTTTGATGTAAATGGAAGCTATGAAATTGAGTGATAGAGGTGGGATAAGATGGGTTTTTTTGCATGCTGACAGAAATAGTCTAATGAAAGTGGTAGTGCAGGAAAGATGGAGAACTTTTGGAACTATATCTCTGAGCTATTGAACTGGGTGGGAACCTATTGCATATGTGAAAAGTTTTACCTTGCCTTGCACTAAGTACATGACCCCCACACTTAAAAGCAAGAATGAGAACTTTGAGGATGTGAGAAAAATTTTGGATAAGTTGGTGGAAATATCAACATTTTAAACTGAAGTTTTCTTCTGAATGCTTCTATATTCTCAGTGAAATACAAAACAACTAATGGGGATGTAATGTCTCACTCATGAGCTGACATAGATGTGAAGAAAAGAGGAACTGGATAATCCAAGAAAATTGAGAAATTATTAAATAGTCATCTAGGAAGAGTGATAGTGAATGAACACTAGATATTTAATATTATTTTTGAAAATTTAAAAGCCTATTTGAAGTTATGGGTTATAAATTTAAAGTGAGGGAATTCAGCAAAATTTTGTTGTTCTTGTGTCATATTCAGGAGTGTGTGGTCAGACACAAATGTGGCAGTATTTAAATGGCTTGGGTCTGCTAGGTGATCACATTGAAGATAGAGAAGCTCAGTTACATGATACTGTGTTGAAGAAATCAGAATGTCAGGTTTACCTGGATAAAGGGAGGAAAGAGATATATGAGTGGAAAAGTGGAGGGATTAAAAATAAAACCAGGAGTGTAAATTGCAGTTAGTCATGCAGTTCAAATTTTGGAGTGCTATTATTCAAGGAGAAAATTTCCCTTATCAAAAAACAAAATGAATACAAATTGAAATGACATTGAGTAGCAGTATTTTAGAGATCATTTAGGTAAACTTTTCTGTGTGTGCAGAAATTGGCACTATCCTCCATTTTGAAGAGAGTATAAATTAGTTCAATATCAAATGCGTAAATCTTTGCATCAAGCACTCTGAAACTTTGAAGTAAAAATAAACTCATATATGTTCAGTTTGAATTACAAATAATATTTTTCAGCATTAAGGAATGCAAATGTTTACCAAGAAGACAGATAAAATATTACTGTATGTCCCTATATTTGAAGCTATGCAGATGTAAAGTATCATTTTCATCTTTAGATAATAATATTTTAAGTTTAAAAAATGAAATAGAGTGTGGATAGACAATTATACAAAACAAATTTTGTGGTAATGTATTCATAGATTATAAATATGCAGAAAAGTCTACAAATAAGAACACAGTTTGATTAATATTAATAAAGTCAATGCTTCTGGAAAACCTGCTGCCACATTCTCTGTGAAGGTGAATGAAATATTCAATATTAAATTTTCTAGAAAAGAAAGAAGTTATGTTTCTCTCAATTGTGGTGTTAAGCTGTTTTACTCTGAGGCTTCTCTGAATTCACATGTGAAGAACTTTCCATGAGCAACAAGGCAAGTATATAATTTATTCTCTACACATCAAGAAAATAACCCTGGTAAGAAGATAAATTTGGGATAGGGCCAGGTTTCCTGACACACATGGTTTTTTGAACATCTTGAAACTTATATAGCTAGATGTTTATATGGAATATAAAGTTATCCTAGTTACCATAGGTATGTTTTCTGGATAGATAGAGGCCCACACAATAACTAACAAAATAATAAACTTTCCACCTGGAAGTCTTTCTACTTTCTTAAATAGGATGATAAAATGCACTGGATTATATAACTCTTGCCTAATAAAAGAAAACAAGTCAATAAGACAAGCCATCAATCTTAAAGCTGGCACTTATGAATCTTATTCCTGCAATAATGAAATAACTTATATATATAATTAATGACCAAGAGTTTCCTCCTTCAAATCTCTTCATTACTCAAATGTGGCCTCTCTCTAAGGCAAACTCTACAAATAAACTCACTGCCTTTCCCCAAAAGTGGGACATGACTCTGAGGAATGAGCCTCCCAGCACCAAGAGATTGTTACCATGAATTAATCAATGATGCATTTAGAGAAAGACCTTGGCCAAAAGGTGGAAATGCTAAATAAAGTGGAGTTTTTATGGCTAAAAGAATTCAAAGTGTATTGGGAGGTCATATATGAGGAAATACTTATGCAGATCTCAACCAGCTTTCACAAACTACCACAGTAAGCAAAAGCTCAAACAAAAGTGCTCCTGAAGTCCACAGGGATGTCTGGATGCCATAGGCAAGCCAGAAAACCTTATGAAATCAACAGTCCCTCTGTGGATCCTATCCCAGATTATAGGTAAATCTATTTCCCCAATATCACATAGGAATTCTCATTTATGTATTCCATAATTATGATTCACCTACTACTTTTATCCAAACTTATAATATTCAATTTATCTTTTAAGTATATTTCTTAGAATCTTCATATGATGGTTGTGCCCTGAAGCCCAGCGGATACGTGATCAACTCCTACTTCGGAACTGCATGGAACAACTAACAAAACAATGAGAATGGACCAGCTTCACCTCAAAAACAAAGAATATTTTCAAATGCCCATAATATCAATGTCCCTTCTAGCATGAAGTAGTCAAACAGATAGTGTGCCAAAGCTCTCAAGATTGAGGAATGAAAAAAAAAAAAAAAAGAAGCATAGGCTGTAACCACTGATCAAAGGAGATATATTTTTATTGTAGTTATTATTTTGGGTTCATTGTGTAACTTGTAACATTGATATAAATAATATTTTTTAAATAAAAAACCTATTCCAAACATCTTGGGATAGTCTTTTCCTTCTGTGTTGAATCCTAATTCCAAAAATGAATCTTTTCTTTTATGCCCTGAGGTGTAAACCATAATGTAAAGATCATGATTAGTAGCAATGCTTCAATATGTGTTCATAAATTGTAACAAATGTACTACACTAATGAAAGATGTTAATGGCAAAAATTGGGAGAGGAGGAAGGGTTGGAGTATATGGGACGCCCCTAGATTTTCTATGTAACATTTATGTGAACTAAAGCTTCTTAATATAATAATAAAAATGAAAAAAATTTGGGAAAAAAAAACCTAATTAGGAGAACATTCCCAAAATAGGCCAGGCAGAAAATAAAACAAGGTAACCTATCACATTTAAGAAGTGAGTAAATAAATTTAAATAATATAAACCTGGTGATATTTATACAAGCCATAGGTCTACTGGTTTCTGATTGATTTAAATAAATAACACCAACAGAATATTAAGGTTTAAATCTCAAATAAACTAGCATACCTCCTCTTTTTCACACTCTCCCTCCATTTTCCTCTCTCCATCTCTCTCATACAACATACACAAACTATTAAGTTGCAAGGTATTTTTTATAGTTTCTGCTGATAATTTCAAAATCAATTATTACAATATTCCAAAAGGTAATTTTAGTGTGGATTGATGAAACTTTGTAATATTCTATTTAGTGGTGTACTATATGGTATTGTTGGTCAATATATGCTATCATTGTTTGGTTTGGCCTTGACTTTTCAATATGTGTGAAAAGATGTAACTTGTGCATGTAAAATCAGAAGTTTTACCAGCCATGGTATACTTTGCAGTCAGGTATGCTTTCCTCTGCCATGAGCTTGGCAAACTCTGATAGTGTAACTCCTTCCTTCAGCCCAGGTTCTGGAATGAAGACAAACAGAGAAGAGCCATACCTGAGCCATTATGCAATGTAAATGATAAAGAAATCTTTGATATTGTAAACTATTCTGATACTGAGGACTTTTGCTTCTAATACATAATTTAATCCAAGCTTATTGGCACAGTGAGTTTAAAGTCATCTCAAAAATATGAATTTCAAAGATTAATGTTTTTATTCCAAATGTTTCCATATTATGCATATAGATTTTTCCTGAAGAGTTGAAATCAACATGTGTCAATAGGTATATTCAAGTGCACTCACGGAAACTCAATATTGTCCACTTCTATAATTGGACAAAAATTTTGAATGTGGATATTTACTGGCTTAAGTATACTTAAAAATCAAGAAAGTGAAAAAATCTAATGTAGAAAGTAACAGCAATTTAAAACCATATACTTACATGGAATATATTTACAATGACCATTTATTATACTACCTTCTGATTAATTTAAATCCATGACCAGATACAAGACAAGAGGTAAGAGTGGGATGATTGTCATATAATAATTGGCATTTCTATTGTGATTGATATTTTATGTATTTAATCAAAATGAGAAAAACACAATAAATATTTCAATTAAAACATTCATTGTATATTGTAGAAAATGATCTGTAATTCCATAAAAACATTGTTGCTTTAAAAGGTTCTATAACTCTATTTTCACTCATTAAACAAAGCAATTCCTTCTCTAAATAAATCTTAATCCATCATCAAATTATGTGAAAAGGCCCCCTATAAACCTTAGCTAGTAATACTTTAGTACCTATCTTTCAGGTAATAGCACCTCTCCTCAGTGGGTAAAAAAAATAAAAAAAATAATAAATCACAAGGGAAATTAGAAACTATTTAGAGACAAATGAAAATGAAAACACAAAATATCAATCTTTCTGATATGCAGCAAAGGGACTCTCTATTGAAGCTATGTAAATGTGTAGCTCTTTATTAATAATAAAAAAGAAAAAAAAATTCAAATTATTCTAACTTCCCATCTTGATGGACTACAAAAAAGATAAAATAAACAAAATGTTACTAGAAAGAAAGTTTGAATTAAGATTAGAGCAGAGGTACATGAAATAGGAATATAAAAACAATTGAGAGAATCAATAAAACTAAAAGTTGGTGTGATAGATTAATGTGCCAACTTGGCCAGGTAATTGTGCCCAGCTGTTTGGTGAAGTAAGCATTGGGCTAACTGTAATACAAGGACATTTATGGACTTTAGCCATCAATGAGTTTACTGCATAGATGTCTGATTACATCTACAGTACTGCGGAGATCACTGTCAGCAATGAGTGACATTTTATCCAATCAGTTGATTACATTAAAATGGAAAGTGATTTTAGCATTCAGAGAGAATGTCACAGGTAATCCTTGGACAGCCAATTCTCCCAGAAACTCATCAGTGACTTTCATTGGAATTTTGTTGGAGCTTCTGGTTTGCAGCCTGCTTGTGGAATCTGGACTCATGCATGCCCATGGTCACATTAGAGAATTTCATAAAGTCTTGTACTATTTAGAGATATATCCTCGTGATTTTGTTTCCCTATAGAACCCTGACTAATGTATTTGGTACTTTGAAAACAATAATGAAGTTAAACATTTAGATAGGCTGACAAAGGGAAAAAGAAAAAGGACATAAATAACTAAAATCAGGAAGGAAAATGGTGACATCATCCCTGATTTTGCAGAAATAAAAAAGATTATAGAACAATACTATGAAAAAGTGTATGAATACAAACTATGTGACATAGATAAAATTTGCAAATTTCTAGAAACACACAAATTGCCTATGTTTATTCAAGAAAAAAAAGAAAATCTCTTCAGACTTATAACAAACATAGAGATTGAATCAATAATTTAAAACCTTCCTCTAAAGAAAAATTTAGGAATGGTGGCTTTACCAGCAAATTCAATCTTTGAATTTGTTATATATGTCTATGCCAATCTGGCTGGAGGCAGCCTAAAGACTGAACCAGGACACCTGTCACAAGTTTACCAACCCAGAACATTCCCTGCATGTAGAAGGCAGCTCAGAGAGCTCTCTTATAGAACATTGTAGGATTACAGTCAAATTAGATCTCCCTGGGGCAAAGTCTATTGGGTGTGGGACATATAGTGCAGTGCTTAAGGATGTGAGACAACAGATCTGGCAGAATACTTAAGACCATGAGAGCATCTCCACGATAAGACATACGCACAAAGAAACCAGTGATGCCTTATTTTGTCTTGGGGTATTCTCTAAATTATTATTAAGGTGGCTAAACTCAGAAATAGAGTACTCACTGAGATTAAAATAAAAAGACTGAGAAAGGTGAGTCTATTTAATTTCTTCTTTTTAAATTGGTTCCTGGTATTCAAGTAAAGCTAGATAAAATCTTAAGGAAGAGAAACCCCAATGTCTAAATTACAGAGATAACACATTAAAATATAAAAACGTCTAGGCTGCAAAAAAGATTGCAAATATCCACAAAAAGAAGAAGTAATGGCTTCTGAAAATGAACAGGATAAACATTTAGAAAACATCAATGAGGAAGACCAGAGCTTGGACATACCAAAGATATTTAAAAATGATCTTAAGAAAAAAGAATTTAAAAAATAAAATAAAAGTGGCCCTAAATATGCTTAAAGAGCTATAGGAAAAATAGACAAAGAACTAAAGGAAAACAAGAAGGCAATTGATAAATGTGAAGAGCATATCAATAAAGCAAAAAAAAAAACTATGAAAAGTAATCAAATTAACCCAAAGACAACAGCTACAAAAATATTTTTAAAAATCTCCTGATGGGGTCAAAGATATCTTGGAGTTGGCAGAAGAAAGAAACTGTAAGCTTAAAGATAATGAAATTGAATTATTCAGTCTAAGGAGCAGAAGGAAAAAAGAATAAAGAAAAGTGAACAGATCCTTCCTAAGAGATTTAAAATGGAAGGACAATGAGGAGGTTACTCTTATGCAAATCTGAACCAGATATCACAAACTGCTGTAGAATGCAAACCCTCAGGAAACAATATTCCTTAAAGCCATAAGTACACATAGGCATCAGAAACTTACCACAATAAATAGTGAGGCAGGCTAGTTTAGGGAAAGGGAAGATGAGTTTAAGACCTGGCAGAAAAACATGGCCATGAAACACATTGCCATGGAACCTAAGCTGGAAATGCCCTGAGGGAATGACTGCCACAAAGGAGGCTGCAAGAAGGACCCCATGAGAACCCCATTTGGAATGAGATCTCATTCGTGGTCAAGGGAAAGCCCCACATACTCTCAACATTGGGCTCCCTGGGGAACTGAAGGATGGGGTAATCAATCAGAACAGTAAACATCTAGGGCTCCTCTCCTGAATATTAAAAAGAGGAGGAATAATTAATAAGTTAATAAAGGTAACATGGCAAGCAAAACCTCTCTCTCTGCCTGAAGGAGCCCCATGGAGGTAAAGTAGGATAATTTGTCACCCTCCCTATGTTACCCACCTCCTTATTACAATTCAATCTGACTATATCTCTTTTTATCTCTTTGATGTATGTTGTCCTTAGTGAAAGATTGTGCTGAACAAAGAGTTTATACTGAATATATTAGAATGCCAAAGAGTTAAAGGACATAAAATTGTTTAATCATAAATTCTAAGAAATAATAGTCAACAAGTCAAGCATATCATCCTTTAATGAATGACGGTGTGATGTGATGAAAGAGAATCGTGTTCAGGCTGTTCTTCCAGGAACTTGAAATTTTTTTAAATTCACAAATATGGGTGGTGCTTAGGATTGAAAAGCAAAGATCAATTTCTTAAAGCAACCCATTAATTAAAATCAATAAGTCATATTGATTGAATTCATTTGAGAGAATGGAAGAGTATAAAAAGGGGAAGAAAATACAATAGACATGATTAATACTTGGAAAATATTTTTTTCATTTCTGCATCATAAATATTTGTGCAAACCCAACAGATGTCTTTTGTCCTCAGCTAAACTTAGCCTATCATAGCTACTTTAGTTTCCTATGCCACTCAAACCAATACCATGAAATGCATCAGTTTAAGCAATTAGAATTTATTAGGTTACAGTTTTGCGGCTTAAAGAAAGTGAAAATCAAGGCATCTTCAAGGGGATGCTTTCTTCCTAAATACTGTAGGGTCTTATGGGAAGATGGAAGAATAAAGAGGTGGAGGGATCACCAGTCTTCCCCAGAAAATAGCTAGAGGACAGTCAGAGACTGTCTGTAAGCTACTGTGGGACTCAGGACACCAGGGGAAGGTGAAACACCACCCAGAAGAGAAAATAACAAAGGAAGGAGTCTCAGCTGGCTGAAAAGTCTGGTAAGTAGAGCTTCAAAAGCAGCGATTGGTGCCCTTCACCCCACCAATGGAGCTAATAGTAGTCAGCAAGTGCAGCTGCTGTTGTCTGCAGTTGCTGTAGAGTAAGCAGATTGCTAGGGTCCTCTTCCCAAAGAAAGGTAGAAGGTGACACAGCCTACAGCAAATTCAGATTTTGGCCTGTGAACTTGGTCTGCTGCATTGGAGGCAATCCACAATTCCAGGCTGAGTGGGGCCATGACATTTTGTGCCCTGAAAGCCAACAGGGAACTAAAGATAATTTGCCTTCTCAAATACATTCCCTACTGCCCAGAGCTGGTTGCTGAAAAGGCACAGAGAAGGAGAGCATGACCAGCCAAGGTTGAATAACAGCCTCTGAGAATGTTTGTTTGTGAGGCTTGGCCAAGCCTGGGGACTTTGCTTTTGCATAGCTCACCTGCCAACAAAGTTACACTGAATGCATTCCTCCCTAGCATCTGAGGACTGAGCTGAGAGATCTCCCAAGTATTGTCATCTGCTCTCCAGACGAAAAAATTTTAAGAAAAGGAAAAATAATAATAAGTAAATAAAAGAGGCAAGCAGGTACCTTTACTGCCACATTCTCCAAGACCCTTGGAAATGGGGCTGCACTCAATTGCTAGGCCTTTAGCCATGGTCTGAGCAGTTAAATAGGAGGAATCCTTAATATCTAAAATAAGGTGAATCAAGAGTCAAAGAACAATGGTATTACATAGTTGTTTAACTGTAAATCCTTAGCCCAGAGCAGGAAACTGAACATTAGAGAAAACTCATCATCAGAATCAGATTCATAGACATCAGCAAAAAATTACAAGCCATACAAAGAAGAAAGGGACAATCCACCAGGAAGGGATAACAGTCATAAAAATAAATGTGCCTAACTAGGGCACCCCAAATTACTTGAGGCAAACTTTGGCAAAACTGAAAGGAGAAATAGACTTCTCTATAATAATAGTTGGAGACTTCAACAAGTCACTCACATCAACAGATAGAACTAGACAGAAAACCAACAAAGAAACAGAGAACTTGAACAATATAATAAGAAACATGGACCTGACATACATATACAGAATATTGCACCTGAGACAAGCAGTTTATACACACTTCTGAAGTGCTTGTGTATCTTTCTCCAGCTCATGAGAGCTGGCCCATGCAGGCGTGCTGGCCCATGCAGGAGTGCTGGCCCATGCAAGAGTGCTGGTCCCTGCAGGAGAGCTGGTGCAGCAAGATGATGCAACAAAAAGAGACACAGAGGAGAGACAATAAGAGATGCAGCAGACCAGGGACCTGAGATGGCACAAGAGTTTGAATGCTTCTTTCCCACTCCACAAGTTCCCAGGTTTGGTTCCCAGTGCTGCCTAAAGAGAATACAAGCAGACAGAAGAACACACAGACAGCGAGCACAAAACAATGGATAGAGGGGGGAAGTAAATAAACAAATATTTAAAAAAATAAAAATCTCTTCCTACAAAGAAAATTCCAGGAGCAGATGGCTTCTCAGGTGAATTCTACCAAATATTTTGAGAAGAATTAATAAAAGTCCTGTATAAACTCTCCAAAAAAATTTGAAAGAGAGGAAAAATTACTCAACACATTTTATGATACCAAAATCATCCTAATACCAAAGCCAGATAAAGATATTACAAGAACAGAAAATTACAGACCAATGTGTCTAATGAACATATATGCAAAAATTCTCAACAAATACCTCACACACAAAAAAGAAATTACAAAACAAAAAGAATTACACATTGCAATGAAGTGGGTTTTATTCTTGGTATGCAAGTGTGGTTCAACATAAGAAAATCACTTAATGTAATTCACTACATTAACAAAATGAAGGGAAAAAATTATCATCTCGATTGATGTAGAAAGGGCATTTGACAAGTTCTTGGTCATACCCCTTCAAAAGATAAGAATAGAAGGAAAGTTCCTCAACATAATAAAGGGCATATAGCAAAGTCCCACAGCCAACATCGAACTCAATGGAAAGTGGTTGCAAGCTTTCCCTCTAAGATCAGGATCAAGACAAAGATGCCCATTGTCACTATTTTTATCCAACATTGTGCTAGAACTTCTAGCTAGAGAAAATAGGCAAGAAAAAGAAATAAAAGGCATCCAAATTGGAAAAAGAGTAAGTAAAACTCTCACTATTCATAGATTGCATGATCCTATACTTTGAAAACTCTAAAATATTAACAAAAAAGCTATTAGAACTAATAAATGAGTTCAGCAATTTGGCAGGATACAAGATCAGCAAGCAAAAATTAGTAGGGTATTTATACACTAGTAATGAGCAAGCTAAGGAGGAAATGAAAAAAAAAATCCATTTACAATAGCAACAAAAGGACTCAAATATCTAGGAATTAATTTAACCAGTAATGTAAATTATCTGTATTCAAAAACTAAAAAAGACTGCTAAAATAATCAAAGAAGACAAACTAATGGAAGGATATTCTGTGTTCATGGATTGTTAGATTAAACATAGTGAAGACATCAATTCTCCCCAAATTTATTTATACATTCAATTCTTTACTAATCAAAATTCCAACAGGGAATGGATGTGGCTCAAGCAATTGATAGCCCACCTCCCACATGAGAGGTCCCATGTTTGGTTCCCGGTGCCTATTAAAGAAGACATACAATGAACAGACCATGATCAGAGAGCAAGCAAAAAAAGGAGAAAAACATGAGCAGACAATGAGCAAAAACAATAAGCAAGACAACAAGCAAAACAATGAGCATACAACAAGCAAAAACAAAAAAAATGAACAGGCAACAGATGTTGCTTAAATGGTTGAGCATACTCCTACCACAGGGGAGGTCCTGGGTTCAGTTCCCGGTGCCTCCTAAAGAAAAAAAAGACTGTGAGCCGACAGCAAACAAAAACAATGAGCAGACAATGAACAGACAATGAGCAAAAACAATAAGCAGGCAACAAGTAAAAACAACAAGCAAACAGATGTTGGAGACATCTCGAGACGGGTAAGGAAAAAGCAAATGCATCTAAAATAAATCTGTAAAAAAAAATTCCAACAGCCTACTTTTCAGAAATAGAAAAGTCAATTACCAAATTCATTTAGAAGGGAAAGGGGTACAGAATAGCCAAAAACATCCTAAAGAGTGATGTCAGAGGTCTCAGGCTCCCTGACCTTGAAGTATATTATAAAGCTATGGTGGTAAAAACAGCATGGTATTGGCATAAAGGTAGACACACTGATCAATCATATTTCATTGAAAGTTCAAAAATAGACTCTCATCTCTATTGGCAACTGATTTTTGATACACCTACCAAACCCACTTTTCTGGGATAGAACTGTCTCTTCAATAATTGGTATTTGGAGAACTGGATATCCATAACCAAAATAATGAAAGAGGTACACAATCTCACACCTTATACAAAAATCATTCAAAATGGATCAGAGATCTAAAAATAAATGCCAGGAACATAAAACTCCTAGAATATAATGTAGGGACACATCTACATGATGTTTTGGTAGGTGGAAGTATCTTAATCCTTCCACCCAAAACATGAGTAAGAAAAGAAAAAAATTGATAAATGGGGCCTCATTAAAATACATGTTAATTAGCATCATCATAGTAATGGTGTAGAAGTAAAAAGTAAATTACTAAAAACATAACTCATTTGATATGTTATACATTGTATTGGATGTGTTTAGATAGTCTATAAAAATCAAAAGAGATAGAATTTAGTATTATCAAGCTCTCTTGTGCATTCAAACCAGCCCAAATACCTTGCATGGTGTCTCTCCATTTGAGTTATTGGCTAGGTTGGTCACTGACCCCTAAAACAATAAAGGTAACTACTACATCTCTGGTTGTGTTCCTGAAGTGGATGGAGAGTATGTTGCAGTTTCAGACTCCTGCAGCATATGGCAATGGCTCAATATGGCCAGATGTGTAATGGACATTGCCTCCAGACTGGCTCTGTTTCATAGTGCCAACAGGCGCTATGCACCAGGCTGGTGAAATACTGAGTCTTACCTTCCTAGTTTCTCTTTAAGGTCAATGGTGCTGCAGCATGCTGGCTATGTGAAGGACATACATACCAAGTGGAGCAACAATTACTAGAGTGATGTAAGTAGAACTTAAACCCAGTAGGCCTTATGGGCTTCTCCCATGGAGAGATAACATGTATGGAATTGTAAACCTGGAGCTTAGATCTATTAATTGCAGCTCAAAGTGGAACTTGGGCATTGATTAGTATTATATACTGTACCTATATGCATAATGAATATGATATATATAGTTTTTCTTGATCATATGCAGAGGGATATTGAACATGTTAAAGTCCTGGTAAACTTAATCCGTTTTCTAAGTAGATAATGAATGTGCCTATATAAAACAAAAGAATGGCTCTCTTAAGTACTGTCTTTATTTTGCTTGCTATATACCTATCATGTTATTGCCTGTACTGTCTTTATGAGTTTATGTCTAGGGCAATGTCTATCTTCACACCTTTCCTAGCTTTCCTAAGCATAACCACTGCTGTGGGAACTGGGGTTAGCAGTTTATACCCAAACCCAGCAGGTCTACCACAATTTCTCCCTAGAATTAACCAACAGCATAATAAAACTCAAGGAAGAATGCTGTTTCCCATCAACTTTGGGAGGATGCAACCTCTGAAGGCACCTGGCCTTTCTCACTTTTGTGGTCTAGTATGTCATGACTGGCCCCCTTTTTGGACAAGCATGTCCACCATCTTCTTCACCCTTTTAGTGGGACCAATGTATCTTCAAAATTCTAGCTAAGTATATTTCTTACAGAATCAATTCCTTTTTAGTCATGAGAGGATTTAATCCAGTTCCAAACAGGGTGCTGGATTGGTCTTCCCTCCCCTACAATAGAATAGCCAGAGAGGTTTACACCCTGTCAGGCCTGACTACCACCCTAACCAGCAGGAAGTAACTACAAAACAATGACTATCGCCCTTCAGCACCACGTGAAGATTAAAGGCATGAACACTCTGGGGCGGGGGGGGGGCGGGGGAGATGAGGCAGGTTATTATAGTTAAAGGCAGAAGGTGGCTGGCCTAGCAGATAACATGGTCAATAGACAACATGGCCATTAGAACCTCCTGAGACCTTGTCTTTGACCTTGAAATCCCAGTTGAGACTCTTTCCAAGGCAGAGGGGTGGACCTGGATATTCCAAAAAAGCCTCACTATTGGACCCCACCATTGGTAGGGTAACCAATAACAGCTGAGACCACTCCCTCATTAGCCAGTGGAGGAATAATTAACAATTTAAAAGATGACCACACAATCAAAACTCACTCTCTCTGCCTGGAAGAGCCACACCAAATCTCAGTGCATATTTCCTTTCTTCTCTCCCATTTCTCAGCAAGCTCTGTTCTTTTCCCCCATTTCCCAATAAATTATTTTTACTGGCCTAAAGAAAATAAGCACTACAACACCTCAAAGGACTTTGTAAAGAGGGTAAAAAGGAAGCCTACACAATGGGAGAAAATATTTGGAAATCACACATCTGACAAGAGTCTAATATCCATGATTTATAAAGACATACTCCACTCAAAAATACAAAAAGAACATATTTAAAAATGGGCAAAAGACCTGAATAGAAATTTTTCTAAAGAAGAAATACAAATGATGGGGAAAAAATACATTAAAAAATGCTCAGCTTCACTGGTTATTGGGGAAATGTAAATCAAAGATGCAATGAGATATTATTTCACACCTACTAGAATGGCCACTATTAACAAACAGAAAACTACAAATGTTGAAGAGGATGTGAAGAGACAGGAATGTTTATTCATTGCTGGTGGGAATGTACAATTGTACAGCCACTCTTGAGTCTGGCAGTTCCTAAGGAAGTTATATATAGATCTACCATGTGACCCTGCAATACTGCTACTAGGTATATACCCAGAAGAACTGAAAGCAATGACATGAACAAACATCTGCACACTGATGTTTAGAGTGACATTACTCACAATTGCCAAAAGAAGGAAATAAACCAGATGTCCATCAACTGATGAATGGATAAACAAACTGTTATATACATAATATGGAATATTATTCAACTATAAGTGGAAATGAATTTGTGAAGACTGTGAAGAACCGGGAGGACATTATGTTGAGTCAAGCAATCCAGGCACAAAAAGATAAAAATTAAATAACTATACGCTTATGAAATAAATATGATGAGGAAACTCATGGTATTAATACCTAAAATAGATAACCAGAGAACATAATGCTTTCAGAGAATGGAAACCTGAGATTTAATCTGTGCACAATTGGTAAAAAGTAGTTTGTAAATGTTTGAAATGAATAGAAATAGTGTAAGCACATCACAGGATTGTTAATTAGTAGTGCTAACCTCTGGATGTGATAGTGTTTTTGTGTGTGTGTGGTTTTTTGTGTGTTTTTTTTTCTGTTGTTGTTATCTTGTGTGTGGTTTTTTGAGTAAAGAAAATGCTATAATAGTGATGGAAGTGATGAATGCAGAACTCGGTGATTATACTAAATGCAATTGATTGTACACTTTAGACAATGTCTGAATGTATGCTTTATGATTAAATAGAAATGCTAGGGTGGGTTGGGAAAAATACATCAAATGTAAGATACAGACTATATAGTTAGCAGTAATATTTAACTATGTTCTTTCATCATTTGTTACAAAATGTTTCACAACAATGCAAGTTATTTGTGGTGGGGTACTGTATGGGAGACCTGTATCATGTTATGCATGTTTGTTTTGTAGGTTTACAACTTTTATTATACACTTATTGTTTATGTAAGTTCATGTATTAATGATATATTACAAAAAATTGTTTTTGAAATAAAAATAAAATGATGGGTATTTTGGGGATGGCTCTGGCAATCCTTGGCTCCTCTGTCACATGGCAAGGCACATGATGGTGTTTCCTGGTTTCTTCCTTCCCTTATTTTTTTCCATTGTTATCCAGCCACTTGTTTCCTGTGATTTTTTTTGTTTTGTTTTTTCTGTCTGATTTTCACTTTGCTTATAAAGGACTCCAATAACAGGATCAAGACCCATCCTGACTGAAGTAGGGTACAACTTCTTAACTGAAGTAACCTCAATGAAAGGTCCTACTTACAATGGGTTCAAACACATAGGAATGGTTTAAATTTATGAACACATTTTTCTGTGGTACATAGCTCCAAACAACCATAATACCATATCTTATGTACAGATCTATGGAGTGGGGCAATTATTCAAGGTATGGTTAATTTGTGCTCCTCATCTTCTTCAACAATACATGATTCTTCTGGATCCTATTTGCCTCCATTCTTCTCATCATTCTGATTTCCATCAGAGCCACAGCATCATGGTCATTCTCATCAAAGTGGACCTACACCTCTGCCCTCCCATGTATGGCCTGCACAGGCAACTCTCTTTCAGGGACATCCTTTACATGTCTGCCATTATGCCCAAGATGCTGATTGACTAGTTAGTGGGCCAACCAGCCATTTCCTTTAGAGGCTGCCCTTCCTTTTGCCTTTATCAGGGGCTCAGTTTTTCCTCCTATTATCTATTTCCTGAGGAATAAGCATGTCCCAGGAGTTCTATAGATGGTTTTGGGGTTGGTGTTTCTTGACAGAAGGATAAATGCTTTTTAAGCCTCTGTTAAAAGAGGTTTGAAAATATGAAACAGGACTTTATCATCACCTTTGAATTCAAGTATTTTCTGCGTAGAAATTTAACATGTTACACATATTCTAGGTATTGTGGGACATTCTTTGGATTTGGAAAATAGCTCTTGAATTTTGAATGATTTGTTATTTTTTGAAAGCCATTAGGGTTCTGAAAAATGGGCAACTTTGGAAGGAGTGAGAATAAAGTTGGAGTTTCAGTAGTCAACTCATCTTTTGGCAAAACAGCATTCCACTGGAAACTCTGCAGTGGCCTCTGGCACTCTTTGTTTTGAGTTATATTTAGTCAGTTTAAGGAAATGACATCTTCAGGTATTCCTATAACTTCTTACCACTCTTTCATCTTAGACATTGCAATCTGTCCAATTTATTGAAATCTATGTGTTAAATATTATTTTCGTTTGACTTCAAATTTTATTTCAATGTCTACTTGATTTTTCTATGAGTGACTTTTTGTTCTTCCATAGATAGACACATTTAATTCAATCAAGCTAGTAGTGGCATCATTATTGTTGAAAAAAATTGATCTGACTTTATTCAAATAATTTTCTCAAATTAATTCAGTCAACATCATTTAGAGATGAAATAGAAAAGGTTAAATTATGGAGAAAGCTATAGTCAAAATTCTATTTTTATTTTTTAAGAACATTTTACAAGAATTATCCTAGAACACTGAATTCAATGTTTTAAAAAAATGTAGTGGGAGGCCTTGGTAAACAAAAATAATTCCTACATTTTCTATCCCTCATTACCCTTGATCTCTTAATGATATCACTTACCAGGAGCAACATGACAGCTTCAAATCACATATTTTTCAATAAATTAAAATTGGCTAATGGTATACTATGTTTTATTTTGGAAAATATTCATGAAAAAGAATGAGAATCTTTTGAGGATAAAGTTTTTGATTTATTCTTTTGGATATTAATTTACATTCCTCAATTTTTCCTATGTTCTATTATATTTTACTGTAACTTATTGTATATAAAATTGTAATAATTTGTTGTATATTAACCAGTATTTTTACAATGATTGGATACAATTACTTTTGTCTCCTGTCTACAGCATGCTGTCAAAAATTGATTCACCTCAGATATAGGGACAAAGTATGGTTGAAAGTTAAAGGTTATAAAAAGACATTCCATGCAAATAGTAACTAAGAAAACATGTAGAGTAGCAAAACTAATACTGGACAAAAGAGATTTTAAAGGCAAAACTGTTATAAGAGATGAAGAAGTTTATTATATATTAGTAAAATGGGCAATTCGCTAAGAAGAAATAAATATAATGAAATTTGTGCACCTTATCTGGATGCCACAGGATATATGAGGCACACATTGACAAAACAGAAAGGGGAAATTGATGTCTCTATAATAATTTTGGGATAGTTCAATACACCACACTCAGCATTGGCTAGAAAATCTGGACAGAATATGAATTTGAAAACAAAGAACATGAATAAAATGATAAATGAAATAGACCTAGCAGACATTTATGGAGCATTATACCCCAACATAGCAAGATAAACATTCTTCTCAAGTCTTCATGGATATTTATTGATGACAGACCATATGGCGCATCTCAAGAGAAGTCTCAACAAATTTAACAACGTTGAAATTATATGAAGTATTTTCTCTGATCATAATGGAATTAAGTTGGAAATCAACAATAGAAAGAAAAAGGAAAAATTCATAAATATATGGGATTAGAAAAAACAAATAATTGTTGGTTCAAAGAAAAAAAACGCAAGAGAAATCAGTAAATATCTCATTTTGAATGAAAATGAGAACACAACTGCATTAGCTCGCAAAGGGCTGCCTATGCAAAGTACCAGAAATGTGTTGGCCTTTATAGAGGGTATTTATTTTGGGTAAAGGCTTACATTTCCAGGCTGTGAAATGTCCAACTCAAGGCATCATAAGTACTTTCACACCCAAGTCAGCTGCCATGAGTTGAAGCTACATGGCAGGTGAAATCTGCCTAGTCTCTGCCTTCCCCTCTGGGCTGTACTGTCAGTCATGGCTCAGCTGAGGGCAATCAGTCAGAGGACTTGTTTCTTACCAGGCTTCTCAGGTTTCTCTCAGGCTTGGCAGCTCTGCTTTCTGGCAGTTTTCCATTGCATGCTATCAGGCAAATGTCTCTCTCTCTCTCTCTCTCTCTCTCTCTCTCTCTCTCTCTCTGAGCCTCTTGGAGTCTTCTGTTTTCCTGCATTCCATTCACTCACATTACAGAATCAAATATGCTCACTTTCTTTTCTTGTCTGTCTGTGTGTGTCCATCTATATCAAATCCAGCAAGGGTAAAGGGACTTCCCTTGAGTCAC
This sequence comes from Cabassous unicinctus, assembly GCA_029593785.1. Lineage (NCBI taxonomy): Eukaryota > Metazoa > Chordata > Mammalia > Cingulata > Chlamyphoridae > Cabassous > Cabassous unicinctus. Next base: position 22,652 of record JAQZBX010028990.1, read on the forward strand.
ATATCAGTGATGTAATCCAGTCAAATGGATCTCACCCACAAGAATGGATTATTTTAAAATATAATATTTCTTCAATTGGGATTCATAAAATAATTTCAAACTGCAGCAGCATATCAAAATATATGGGATATAGCAAAGGCAGAGCTGAGAGGAAATTTTACAGCCTTCACTGTTTACATTAAAAAAAGATGAAAAAGACACACTGGTAAAAACAGAAAGATACTGGCATAAAGATAGACAGTTTTAACAATGGAACCAAATTGAGATCTCAGAAATAGACCCCTGCATCTACAGTTAATTGATTTTTTGACAAGGCTATCAAGCCCACCCAGCTGTGGCAGAACAGTGTTTTCAACAAATGGTGCTTGGAGAACTGGATATCCATATTCAAAAGAAAGAAAGAGGACCCTATGTCACAACTGATACAAAAATTAACTCAAAATGGATCAAAGATCTAAATAGAAAACTACAACTATGAAACTCCTAGAAGAAAATGTAGGGAAAAATCTTGAAGATGCTGTGGTAGCAGTAGTTTCTTAAACTTACACCTAAGCATTAGCAATGAAAAATAATAGAAATGTGGAATCTACACAAATTTAAACCCTTTTCTTCTTTAAAATCCTTTGTTAAGGGAGTTGAAAAGGCAGCCTACTCAATGGGAGAAAATATTTGGAGACCACATATGCAATAATGGTTTTATATCAATGTTATATAGAGATCATACAACTTAATGATTAAAAAAACCAACAAACCAATTAAAAATGAACCGAAGATTTGAAAATACCTTTTCCAAAGAGGAAATACAAATGGCCAAAAAGCACATAAAAAATTTATTCTACACCACTAGCTATTCGGGAAATGCAGATCAAAACTCCAATGAGATATCATTTCACCTTATAAAATTGCTATTATAAAAATACAGAAAACTTCAACTGCTCAAGAGAATTTAGAGAAATAGCACAACGCCTTCACTGTTGGTGGGAATGTAGACAGTGTGGCCCCTGTGGAAGACAGTTTGGTGGTACTTAAATTAGTTAAAATAAAGAGCTCCTGCATGATCTACTGCATGATCCAGCAATCCCGTTACTAGGAATATATTCAGAAAAACTGAAGCAAGGATATGATCTGACATTTGCACACATATTCATAGCAGTGTTATTCACAATTGCTAAATTATGGAAACAACCCAAGTTTCCATCAATCAATGAGTGTATAAGCAATATATAGAGAATGGAATACTATTCAGCTGTAAGAAGAAATGAAATTGAGATGCATATTACAACGTGGATGAACCTTGAATGAAATTAGCCAGGCACAAAAAGACAAATATTGTATAGTAGCACTAATTTGAACAAAATACAATGAGTAAACTCATGGAGGTAAACCCTGGAGTATAGTTTATTAGGATATAAAATGTAAATTGAGAATAGGAGCTGATACATAACGCATGTAAAATTTTTAATTAGGCTTATTGTAAATGTGGAAATGAATAGAGTTAATGGTAACACAATATAATGAGTGTAAATAATACTTATGATTTATATATGTGAGTGGAGGGAAATACACCAAATGTATGATATGGGCTATAGTTAGTTATAATATTTTGATGGTGCTCTTTCATAGATTGTAAAAAATATTTCACAACAATGAAAGTGTTGGTGGTAGGGTGATGCATATGAGCCCTGTATGGTGATAATCTTGTTTGTTCTGCAAATTTACAACTTTTACCTACACTTATTCATTATATATGTTCATGTATTAAGTTATATAGTTCAATTTTTTTTTTCAAATGGATGAAAGTAATCATTACCTCTCTAATATTTAAATAGGGTCTGCAATGGCCTGAGGTCACTTGACACTGATTTCACCCTAACTTCAAAAATTAAATAAAATAGGCCAAAACACAATAGCATGAATAATCCTTTCTCTTGGGAGGAAACTCCTCAATCAACTCTATAATTTGACCTTTCCCACCACACTCTCACCAACTCAGTGAATCAAAAGGCATCACATGCCTCCAGACATATTGTTTTCTCCATATTTATCAGTTAAGTTTATGATGCATACTTGTCTCTCATATAATAGAATGAATAAAATGAAATAAAATCCTGAAACAACATTTTATTTAAGGTCAGCATATTCTCTATCTTCTACAGTACTGTTAGCAAATATACAGCATAGGTGCATTAGTGGGCTCTATAACTAAACAATTTATGCCCAATTTTTCTATACTTCCTTTCTCTCTTCCCCTTCTTTATTTTCCCCTTATTTCTGTTCCTCTTCCTTTCCTGTTTAACTACACTTAGGTCCTACTTCCAAATCTGTTCTTCTTTCTATTTATCAACTCTTCTTATATTTTGTCCACACCCTCCTTTTCTATTATTTTTATTATATTCCAGGACCCACCCATGGATCTGTAGCAATGTTATTCTTTGTTGCCCGGGAATGGGGTAAGGACGGCGCGAATGATGTTCGCGGAGACAGGCTGATGGCGCAGTCTGCTTTATTGCGGAAGCTTACATCTTATATAGTGGTAGGGAAGTGGGTGGGGTGTGGCAAGAAGTTAGGAGGGACATAAGAGGGAGGCGGAAGCGAAAAGAAAAAACGGGGGGGAGACAAACAGCAAGTGGGCAATAGGGCAAGAGAGGGCGATATCACCTGTACCAGGCCGAGGGCGTTGTCACCCGTTCCAGCCGCCCTGCTTGGCCAGTAGTGGTACCAACTACGGGCTTAAGCTTACTAGATTGGCGAGCCACACTTCTGCTTGCTTCCCCTCATCTCCTACCTTTCCTTTATATAAGGAGAGAGTTGCAGCGGCTATGAGCTTGTTTTGGTTTCTATTATATGCTATTGAGGAGAAAACCTTTTTAATTATGATTATGAAGATAATTAAAATGAGAGCAATTATACCGTAAAAGGCGAGATTAGCTGGGTTGAACAGATTGGTGAATTTATCTAATAGCTGCGTAAAGATATTACTATTGATTGAGGGCACTATTTGATTCTGAAGGGTGATAATGTTGGATTGTAAGGAGTGAGAAAGATTCCAAAAGGTATAGTTATAAGATTGGAACATCCATTCGCGGAGAGTAATGCATGACAGGGAATGATTTACTCTAACAGGGGTGACGCATAGGGAGGAAAAGGGGTAGCGCCCATCACAGGTTGATGAGGCAATTTCAGATAAAATTTGAACATCGAGGGCAAGCAAGTCTACTTGTTGTTGCAGGTTCCAAATAGCTTGATAGTGAAGTGCGTTTATCTGATGTTGGTTTTGAAGAGCGAGTGAAGCAGTTCTGGAGATGTTATTAATTGTGTCTGCGGTGACCGAAGTGTGGGCTAGGGAAACGGCAGAGGTGGTGGCAGCGGCAAGACTGAAAATAAAGGCAGCTGTGATGATGGCGCTGAGTCCAAAGTCTCGTCTATGTCGCGCTAGAAGATTGGATGGCGGGGGAGGGTTGACCTTGATGAGCTGTGGGGCGACCCAGTCAGTGGCGTTAATTGGGATCCACAGGAGTCTGGGCTTTAGGACTATAAAGGCAAATGGGTAAGAAACATTCCAAAAGTTACTTAATACACAGGAGTTGGTAGGTAGATTGAGAGATGGGCATAGGAAAAAGGCATAAGGGGGTTTAAGGTATACACAGGTATTTATAGTAAGATTTGTCTTCGATTGGAACGTCTCTTTGCTATCCTTTTTGTAGGTACCATTGGACAAGATGCAGCAGTTAAGGCATGTAAAAGCGCGGAGATCTAGGCACTTGAGGTTGTTGCAATGGCTAATGGTGCTGAAGGTGTAGGCAGGTGGAGAACGGAGGGGGTCAGCGCAAAGCGCGTGTTTACTTTCATTTAGGTCTGCGAGAATGGGGGAGTACAGATGCCATTCCGGTGGATTAACGTGGTAGCAGTTTTTCCAAGCAAAGGTTTCGAGGGGGATAGTTTTAGACTTAATTTGAGCCTTATCAGCTATTGCCTCTGCGGCTGCCCTTATTAACGTAATTGCTGCAATTTGTTTTGCAGCTTCAGTAATGTCTTCAGAGAAATTAAGGGAGATAGTTTTATCTTTAGTTCGCTTAACTTGGCAGGGGGAATTATTGGGGATCATACCATTGAATAGCTCTTCACGTTTTGTGTTGTTGGTAAAAATCCAAGTACCATTTAATTGGAATCCTATACCGTCAGCTTTCCCATTATTACCAATGCTGGAGTACCAAAGTTCCCATAAGAGAGTGGGTTTTAGTAGAAAGTAACTGGCTGGATTTGAGATATAGAGGTTGGAGGATGATATAGAGGAGGAGGAGAGATGAAAGAGTAGCACGTTTTGAGGGGGTTGGATAGAGAAGGTTAAAGCTGCTTGAGCTGGTTTAAAGGCAGGGCTACACGGGAGGCCGAGATTGCAGTTTAGGTGCCAGAGTTGAGGAAACAGTGGGCTGTCAGGAGTGAGGAATAGGAATCCTGGAGGGTGTTGGACAGCAGCCCAAAGTTCGATGGTGTGACCTGTTGTTGCAAGCGAGAGCATTGCAAGAAGCACTGGAATAAGTCCAGGTGTATTATGATTACTATTGTTTCTAACACTTTTTGCTTGGTGGTATAAGTGGAGGAGGTCTGCAATCTTGTCTCTCTCTGTCAGTTCCAGCTTATTCATTCTGTGGCAGAGGGCTCTGTATCGGCGGCATTCCTTCCGTCGGGTTCTGCTGGATGCTGTCAGTTGCGCCGGTGGCTGGTCGGACATTGCGTCCGGGGACCCACAGGGGTTGCGGAGCATTTTCTGGAAAGACACAAGCAAATCCTCTTCCTTGACAAAGGAGAGGGTGAGGCCCTTGCCACTTATTGGTTTCTGGATCTTTCCAGTACACCAAGGGAAGTGGCGTGGAGAGGGAAGAAG
>JAQZBX010028991.1:0-27533 GCA_029593785.1 Cabassous unicinctus
GTTGCTGCATCAGCCCACCGCACCGCTCAGGCCGGCGTGCCCTCACAAGGAGGCCTCGGGACGTGAACCCGGGCCTCCCATATGGTAAACGGGGGCTCTATCCACTGAGCCACACCCGCTTCCCTCTTAATAAACTCTTTACTCCCTTGCCTACCCTATGGTGTGTCCTTAAATTCTTTTATGTGACATAAGCCAAGAACCTAGAAGCCCAGAAACCAGAGCCATCTGGTAACATTATTTGATGAGCCAGGCCAGGAGAGAGGCAAGTGGTGCCCCCCGATCCCCACTGAAGACTGAATCAATGCCTTATTAGTCATTCGGGGATTTCATCCATTTCCAACCAGGGTGTGGGACCCATCTTCCCTCAACTGCAATAGAATAACTAGAGGGTTTTACACCTTGTTAAGTAGGGCCTATCCCCCCTAACAAGCAGGAAGTAGCTACAGAAGAATGACCATCGTGCTTCTGTGCCCCCTTAAGAATAAGGGTGTCAACCCTCTGAGGCGGGAGTGGAGGCAGGTTAGTATAGTGAAAGGGAGAAGGCGGCTGGCCTGGCAGATAACATGGCCGACAGACAACATGACCGTGAGACAACCCCAACCCCCTGGGGAAACCTCCTGAGAAGAAGGCTGCCAGAAAGACACTGTGAGATCCTGGCCATGAGAATCTAATCTGGAAGAAGAGGGAAAGTCCTGGATATCCTTAAAAGGCCTCACCATTGGCCACCTGAGAAATGACATGTGGGCCGACTAATCAGAACAGCAAACAGACTCTTAAAAAGTTCTGACCTAGGGTCCCACCCAGGCAACTCACCCTGCAGTACACCTGTAGTCCATGCCTCGGCATGGACCATGTACTTCTCCCATTTTCTTGTTTTTTTTAATAAACTCTTTACTACCTTGCCTACAAAAAACCCCCACAAACTAACAAGAACAACAACAACAACAGCAAAAACCCTATTACAAAAGTAATATGTCCTCACAGTAGAAAACAAGGGGAATAAAGACCCAAAAAAGAAAATACAAATCACCTGAACTTTCTCTTCACAGAGATGACCATTGATAGCATAGGCGCATATGCTATGATTGAATTATACATAGCAGTCCTTTGCAATTTTTAATTAACAAAGTTATTTTTACCACTTCTCTTTGGAGTAGATTATTTAAAAATAGAGACTCGTTTCAGATGTGAAGAGTGGTGACACATTTGAGGAGCAAGTACTTTTTCAGTTAGCTTCCTAATTAAAATTTTTTATTCATTAAGGCTCTTGGTTAAGCAGCAGATACTTTCACTAAATTAAGCAAAATGAGACTTTAATAGAAGAATTTAGCAGTGCTTGAGAGATTGAAGTGAGGCTAAAGAACAGGGCTTATAATAGACAGGGATCTGGCAGTTGTAGAAGGCAGCAGGGACCATGGGACGGTCCAGCCTTGGCATTTCTTCCTTGCTTGCCCCTCTCTTTCCAAGAATCAAAGTGTCAGGGAAGAGTGTTTTTGTTTTGGTGAACTTAGGTTACCTAAATTAACTGGCCTTGGCGATAGTGACTATGGTGGGGGAAGGTGAGAGAAAAGGAAGGTATCAGGAATCATTTCCAGATTACTGGCTCACAAAAATAAATTGGCAATTGTGCCATTTCCTAAGATTGAGAACAATGGAAGAGTACTAGTGAAGCAGGCTAGTAAAATAGGGAATGAATAAATGGATCTGGAACCTGGCAAGAATTCCACATGGATATTGATACCCGCAAGACGGCTGCTGGAAGACGTTCGTGAGATTTCTGCCATTCAGAATGAGGTTTCCTCCAGAAGCCAGGAAAAGCCCCAGATATTCTCCAGGGACATTAGCATGGGGCCCTCCCGAGAGATTGATGGGTGAGGTAATCAATCAAAACAGCAAACAGTTGGAACTCCTCATGTGCCATTAGCAAAGGGGCAGAATAATTAATGGTTTAAAAAGCAGGCGCAAATGCCTCTCTCACTCTCTTGCCTTCTGCGCCCTGCTCTCGCTGTGCCACCCCCACCCCCCGCATGGATCAACACGCAAGTAAAACCTGGGCATTTACAATCTACATTTCTCTTCCTTCCCTACCTCAATAAATTACGGCCTAATCAAGGTGACATGCTCTTGAAATTCATTTCTGCAGCATAGTTAAGAACCTAGACAAAATGCAGTAACACTAGGTTGGATAAATCTGGGGAGGGGTTGGATACAGGGTTTGATTCCGGGTATGTTGAATGTGGAGATCCTTGAGACATGCAAAAGAAGTTAAGTAAGCAGTTGGATATATGGTCTGTGCTGCTCATTTTCTGATTGTCCTTCCAGACCTGCTCTCCACCCTTGCCCACTCTGCACTGTGCCCTGGGAGGCTGAACTTTCTGGCTGGAGATTAGAAAGGGAAGGAGATGAGGGGTGTATTTCTTTCTCTGGCTTCTTCCCTGCAGGTTTCTGTGACTGCCTGCAACCCTGAGCCAAAGGTCATAGCTCTTGTCAGGCGACCCTCTCCAAAAAGCCCCCCAGTCCCAGGTTCTGGTCCCAGTCTTGATTGTTCCAGAATATTGCACTATGCTTTATAATTTCCTTATACCCTGTCCACCCTTTTGTAAATAGTTCCTTTGTCTCCTCAAATTATCCCAATTTGAGTGTATCACCTATTTCTCCCAGGGTCCTGACTGATACATGGGTTTGGAATTCAAGGGAGAGGTTCAGGCCAGAGATGTATTTTGTGAATCATCTGTTAATAGATGTGTCAGAAGCTGATGTGTGGGTGATAAATTCCTTTGTGAGGGAGCACAGTCAAGAAATGGAGAGAGCATAGATAGGACTGAGCTTTAAGAAATTCCAACCTGCCCCACATACACACACAATGAAACAGGACAGTGAGAAGGACTTGATGAAAGAAACCTCCAAGGACTCCCTTGTATCCATGAAAGAGAGAATAGGTAACTGTATTGACCATCCACCATGCCATCATATGGGAGAAAGTCAATTCCCTAAAAGGAAATCAGAATGCTGCTCAAGTGGGAGAATGGATGTTGGGTGGTTGGATACAACATGTACATATGTGCACACATGCACACATATGTATGCATACACACCCACATAATTTTATTAAAATGAAATCCAAATATCCCTGTTCTGTTAACAAGATTAGTTCTGTTGTGAGTGACAGAAGACCCAAAATGGTAGTGACTTAGACTATATAGCAGTTTATTTTTTGTCATGTAAATGAAGAGTGGAAATAGTGCAGAGTTGATATAAGGCTCCGTGGTGTCAGGGATAAGATTCCTCTAGCTTCCCCTTCCACTATTCTCAACATAAAAGTTCTACCTCATGGTTCAAAATGGCTACATGTGCTCCAATCATCTTGTCTGTATTCCAGCCAGCAGGACACTTTGTAGATATTGCACGTGTAAAATTTCTGCTTATATCTCATTGGTCAGGATTTTGACATATGACCACATCTATTGGAGAGCTATCTTTGTTTCAGGTGGTTGTCTGTCCTGCTTAAAGTCAGGTCTAATATAAAGAAAATAGGGAAAAATGGAAATTGGGGGATCACTAGTGGTCTCTGTCAAAACATGCTATTTTGTAACTGTTTTCTTTTTCATGCAAATATTTCTTTTTTTTCACCACCTACTTTGATGACTTCCTGAAGATCATAGTTATAATATTCTTCCATGTACATTTTATCTCCTAACCCAAAGCACCCAAGAAAAATATCAGATAACACCGAGGATCCAATATATGGCTAACACAGCTTAGAAGGATTCCTTACCAACTAAGCTGGTCCACAAATCTTACAATATTAGGGCCGAAAGGACACTTAGAGAACATCTTGTCCTGAAATGGAGCAGTGACTGTTGAGGCACATATTTCAGCAAGTGTAGCCCCAGGTACAAAAGCCTGACTTCCTGTGATTTAAAAATACTAGAGGAAGTTTGATTCATGGGCATAGTTTACATACTACTTTAGGCAGGTATGAATGTACACATGCTTCCCTCTGGCTACACATCAATTTCCAGACAGGAGCAAAGAACCTACTGCTTCTTTTTCTAGGAAGTTTATGATGCTGTGGTGATTGGGGCCATAAATTTCTGCAGGAGATGAAAATTCCACAGTAAGCACTCATTACCATGTCATTGGAATGCCTTTTCCCATAACAAATGTTGTGCCTTCTGTTTATGGTGCTGGTGGGGAAAGTAGCCACTGGCTCAGAGAAGCTGGCTCATTAAACCAGATAAAACAACCATAGAGACATTTCTTAAGCAAAGTGGAAAAGAAACAACCTCAAAGTCCAGCCAAGAGTTGACTGGGAAGGTAGCAGAGTAGTAGGATTTTTCTTATTATGATGGAACTACTTACATTTTATGCAGGCATTTCATTTCTTAAGGGATCAACAACTACTCTGTTTGTGATAAATTGTCCTTGCATGCTAGAGTTATCAAACCCTGTCCTAGATGCTTGGCAAAGAAAGCATCGTGGTCAAAGGGGCTAATAATACAAATAACACCTAGCACACAAGATTGTTGGAGAGAAAAAAATGAAACCGTGAATGACAAATAATATTATAAACTTTAAACTGCTCTACCAATGTTATTTTTATCATCTTCATCTCATGGCTCCAGCCCAGATGCTATCAGTTAGCAAGCAGGAGTTATATGTATTAGTCTGATATAATTGTTAGGACCCAGGAAGTCCTAGGTTATTAGTCCAAAGGTGCTATATTAGGCAGACGGCTAGAGTTGTGTGTGGCTCTGTTCAGTGGGGGGAAGTAGTGAGTCATCATGTAATTCCACCCATTTGTGTGGGTAGAAAGTGGTTTAATTTCAACCTAGCATCAGCAATTAAAGCCATTTCTCTGGAGCACTTTTTAAAGAATTTAATAATTTTCTAAGATTATAAAATGTTGGATGATAGCGATGTTAATTTGGTTCCAGGTAAATTCTATCCTCTGTATCACATCGCTGATCGGTGAAAACGAACAATTCATGGTGCCAAATTATCATAGATTTTGAACTTCCATTGAACAGTTTGCCACAATATTGGTCTGTCAGTGGATCCATGAGCCTATCGTAGCACACAAAGCAGCAAGTAGAATTATTTTCCCCCACATTATGTGCAAGTGTCCTCAGGATTTCATTAAAAAGATATTTAAACTGCTGAATAATAGCTGTATTAGTTGTCTAATGCTGTGTAATGTATTACCCCAACCCTTAGAAACTTGAGACAATAAATATCGAATTTCTGTTCTGTGGGTCAGGAATTTGGACACAACTTAGCTGGGTGCCTCTGATTTAAGGGCCCTGGTGAAGTCGCAGTCAAGCTATCGGTCTCGCTTAACAGCTCAACTCCCTTGTGGTTGCTGGCAGGCCTCAGTCTCTCTCCGGTTGGGCTTTTTCCTCCGGCTGCCTCCTGACGTGGCGAGGGTCTTTCCATAGGGCCAGCAATCAGAGAGCGAGAGGGAGAGAAAGAGAAGAACAGAGCCCAAGGCAGAGAACAGTCTTTTTAAAGTTTAATCTCATGAGTGACATCCTGTCACTTTTGCCTTATTCTATTAGAAGTGTGCCAATAAGTCCAGTGCACACTCCAGAGTGGATAGTACACAAGGGCACGAGTATCGGGCAGTGGGGCTCTTAGGTGTGATCATAAAAACTTCCTTCCACAAATGACTTGGAGTTTTATGGTTTTGAAATAATTATTTGGCAGATGGCCTTGATTTTTTTTTTAACAAATCAATTTTATTGATACGTATTAATAAACATACAATTCATCCAAAGTATACAATCAATGGTATTTGCTATAATCACATAGTTTTGCGTTCATCACTTCAATCATTATTAGAGCATTTTCATTATTTCAGTAATAATAATAATAAACAAAAAACACACAAAAAAGAAATTCCTTACATCTCCATCTCTCTATGCTTCCCCCACTGTACATAGCTGCTGTTTCTGGCTATTCTATCCAATGGCTTTTAGTACAGTCACAATGTTCTACATTCATCATCTCAAAATTTTTAGAATGATTTCATTATTCCAAAAAGAAAGACTCCACACCCCTTAGCATTGCTTCCTCAGACCTACATAACCACTAATCTCTTTTCATCTTTATAAATTGATTTATATTTACATTTTATATAAAAGGAATCATACAATATGTAGTGCTCTGTGTCTGGTCTCCTTCACTTAGAGTAATGTTTTTGTTTTTTTGTTTTTTTTGTCTGATATTACCTTTTTTACATAGTAAGTAATATTTGATATTTGTTAAGAAAGTTAGATCCTGCAAATTTAGGAATCTGCTAATAATCCCTGAGAAAGTACTTAACATGTCAGGTTTCATGACCTACTTGCAGGTGATGAACCTATAGAGTCTAAATGCCATTTTTTAAATAGTTTCAATATAAACAAATTTCTACTTCTATTAGTGTTTTTTTTTACTAATGATCAGAAAGTAAATTTTCATGATGAGAATTTTGTTATATTTAGCATGACTAGGCTAAAGGTTATACACACTTTCTAAAAAATAAAAACTAGTGTTTGTGTGTGTATATGTGTTTGTGTTTATTCATTTCAAGTGGTTTTTAATCAATTAGCAGAACATGTGGTATGATAAAACCAATCTGTATCTTTTTTTTCTTTTTCTTTTTTTGCCTGAACTTCATTTAATACTTCTTTTAGTACAGTTCTGCTGGCAATGAATTCTCTCAGCTTTTGTTTATCTGATATTTTGTCTGGGTAAAGCATCATACCTTGACAGTTTTTTCTTTGGGTACTTTGAAAATATTGTTCCAGTTTCTTCTGGTCTGCAATGGTTTCCGATGGAAAGTTTTCTGTCGTTCTTATCCTTTCTTTGCTCGCTGTACATAATATTTCATAATTTTCCTTAGCATGATTTTATGTTTATGTTGCTTGGGTTTTGTTGAGAGTTCTTAAATCTGTAGGTTTAAATTTTCCATCAAATCTGGAAAAAAATTTGACCATTATTTCTTCAAATACTTTCCCCTCCCCTCTTCTTCCGGGACTCAAGACACATAGGTGATTTTTTCCATTTTTCTTTTTTTCATTCCTTTTCTTTGTACTTCATGGATCATTTATTAGTTTTCTATTGCTGAATAACAAATTACCACAATATTTGCCACTTAAACCAACACCCATTTACTAACACATAGTCCTGGAGATCAGAAGTCTGACACAACATGGCTGGGTTCTCTCTTCAGGTATCACGAGACTGAAATCAAGATATCGGCTGAGGATGAGGTTCTTATCTGAGGCTCGGCATCCTCTTCCAAGCTGACTGGCTGTCGGCAAAATTCATTTTCTTGTGGCTGTTTCTTCGCTGGTTGTCAACAGAGGGCTGGTCTCAGCTCCTAAGGCTGCCCAAGTTCCTGACCACATAGCACCCTCCGTCATCAAGCCAGTAACACTGCTCCCAGTCCTTCTCTTACTTTACTTAAATTGCCGACTTCCTCTCTGTGACCAGCAAGAGAAGCTCTCTGCTTTTAATGTTTTACCACTACAAATGCTGGAAGTGGCACTGCTGAGGTGTGAGGATTTGAGCAATAGAAATGATTAGGAAAGAAGACAAATCAATTAACTTGAATGCTTCCTTTCAGATAAATTGAATGCAACATATCCTCACACGATGAAATATTTTTTTCGGTAGTGTTAAGTATTCATTTTCTTGCTTCTCCTCATGTTCCAACTTGTGGTTCCAGAATATGGTATTCACAATTACGTATGGTAGCCAAGGAATGTTTTGCAATATTAAACAACTCATATTACTTTAAGTTTGTATATATGTAGGCCTAGATGAGTAAAATGCAATGCCAATTCTTTACTGTCAACTAAATGGATATAGAATGCTAGAATTCTGCACCAGTTTGGGTCTTCTAGGAAGCAGATGCCAAGACAGAGTTAGAAGTGCAAGAGACTTATTTGGGGAAATTCCTATGAAACATAAAGGGAAGAGGGAGCAGAAGAAAACAGGAACCGACTTCAGACCACAATACAATTCAAACATCTGTCAAAGGAGAGCGGGAAGGAAGGAAGTTTGGGTAGGAAGAGCCTCTGACTGCAACACAGGTCTTAGAAAATCTCATCCAGCCCAGAGAGGAGCTCTGGTTCAAAGATTGCTGGTACAGGAGTCCTGTATTGCCCGGAAATGGCCAGGCCCTGCTACCCCTACATTTCAGTCACTGGCTGGGCTTCCTGGGAAGAGTATAGTCTCAGTTTGCACGCAGAGGCAAACCCTAAAGATGCCATAGCTGGAGGCTGTCACTTAACTGCATGCTTCATGGCAACTTTTCTTTTGAAGGGAGATCTGAGTGGCTCACCTCCATGGTTGCTACAAATTGTGAATAATTTTATTTTTATCAAAATAATGAGGTTTAGTTATAGTTCCAAAAATTAAGTGAAAACATCAGCTTTCTCTACATAATTTTGATTTAAATTTTTGATTATTCATTTTAATTAGCATTTTACCTTCTAATTTAAATAGAAAAATTTGAAACAAGTATGAAAAACAATTTCAAATTGTACCCTAGGCCCCAGAAATTTTAAGCCAAACTACCATTTCTCTCAGACCTAGACCTCCTCTCCTAAGTATAGTAACTTGACCATACCAGTCTGCTTTTTATGCCCACCTTGTTATTGCAGAAATATGATTTTAATAGGCTTGATTCTTTTTTTTTTTTTAAAGATTTATTTATTTATTTATTTATCCCCCCCTTGCTGCTTGTGTTTGCTGTGTCCATTTGCTGTGTGTTTTTTCTGTGTCTGCTTATCTCCCCCTTGCTGTGAGGTCTTGCTGCATCAGCCCACCACGCCGCACGGGCCGGCCTGCCCTCACAAGGAGGCCCCGGGAAGCGGACCTGGGGCCTCCCATATGGTAAACGGAAGCTCTATCGATTGAGCCACACCCGCTTCCCGGCTTGATTCTTAACTATAACATGTATCCCAATGGATTTAAAACAGTGCCAGAACCCTTACTCTTGGCCCATGCTGGATGAAGCGGACAGAGGGAAGGGTCAAATGAGGGGTGAAGGGAGCCTCAAAAAGGCAGGAGGTGAGCCTGAGGTAGTGATTGGTGTGAAATGTCGCCAAGATTTAAACCAGCAACAAAGGAAGAGAGGACATAATAAACCCGGCAAATTAACAGAGAATGTGATTACAGTGCATACTGACATATCTGGACTATTTGATTATTTTATTTTATTAGGAGTACCGGGGATTGAACCCAGGACCTTGTACATGGGAAGCAGGTGTTCAACCACTGAGCTACATCTGCTCCCTAATGAGCGTGGATTTTTTCATTTGTTTTTTTTTTTTTAGCAGGTACCGAGGATCAAACCCAGGACCTCATACATGGGAGGCAGGTTCTCAACCACTTGAGCTTCATCTGCTCCCCTTTTCATTTGTTTTAAAGAGAAAAGTTGCTTCATGGCCCACTCTTAAGACAGTTTTAGTTAACACTTTAAGAAGATGTTGGAATGAATGTGGCCCTGGTATCTAAACTTAAAAAAATTAAAAAAAAGAAAATGTTAAACAGGACTATACATATTCAGAAACATTAAACGAAAACTTTGAACTCCTTAACATTTTCATTAAAACAGACCCACCTGGCTCTGTTGGCAGGAGGAGTAGGTATTTGGGGAAATTTAGAATTGCATATATCAGAGCAAATTGCTTGTGTCCAGAAAACATTGTTCTTAGGGGCACAGTACTAATGAATACAACATAACAGGCCCAGCTGGTGACATCCAGATGGCAGCACATCCAAGCTGTTTGGCTTTGGATTGGTCACTTAACTTCTCTGTGCATTGAATTTCTCATCCAAAACAAGGAAGGTTAATAATAGTTCTTCTCTCAATTGGCTACTGTGACAATTAAATTAGGTTATGCATGTGAATAAAACCCTACAACAGTGCCTGGCATATACCAAGTGTATTGGTCAGGGTTTTATAGAGATACAACCAACAAGATAAATATATGCACATATGTAAATATTTAGAGATTATAGGAATTCACACACATGGCTGTGGGGATTGGCAAGTCTGAATTCTGTATAGCTGGCCACAAATTGGAAACCTGATGAAGGTGACATTGAATTCCCCAGGAGAAACCTCATGTTGGGAACTCTGATGAAGGTGATGAATTCCCCAGGAGAAGCTTCTTTGTTGATTGTAGATGTAATCATCCGTAGATGCAATCAACTAATGATTTAAATCCACAAAATAACCTTACAGTAACAATCAGGGCAGTGCTTGCTTGATCAAACAACTGGACACCATCACTTGGCCAACTTGATACATTAAATTAACCATCACACCAAGCAGTCAATAAATATTATTTGTATTTATTGGTTCTTTACCCACTTGGCTTTGCTGTCCCCCATGGACTGATTACATTTCTAAGTTCAAAAGGCTTCCTTGAAAAAATGTGCTCATTAAGAGAGTACAGAGCTCTCTCTGCCCGCACCAAATCTTGGTGTGTATTTCTGTCTTTCTCTTCCATTTCTCAGCAAGCTCTGTTCTTTTCCCCATTTCCCAAATAAATTCTTTTTACTGGCCTAAAAAAAAAAAAAAAAAAGAGAGTACAGAGTGGATCCGTTTAAACTTCTTACCACCACAAATTTAAAATCACACAACTCAGTAATCCCATGATCATGGCAGTAGGTCACTCTTGCACCAAAAAGACAGAGTATTAGATTAGAGTGAATAGTCCATTTTAAATTACTGTCATAAATCTAACATGCAGTTTTGAAAGAGTCTTCTAAAGAGCATAAAAGGAGTTTATTTTTCATGCCTGCTCTTGAAATATGTTACAGATGCTTGAAAAATGAGGACAAGAAGTGGGAGGCAAGAGTTCTTGGATGAATGTGAGATTTAAGATAAGTGTCTTAAATTATTACTTCACAGAGACACTGCCAATGAGTTTGGGTCTTGTTTTCTTATACTTCAAAATTGTGTCCCCATGGGTCTACATATAAAAAGTGGTTGAGTAGCTGATGAGAAAAGTAAATAGCTCTGCCTGGCACTCCAACTCTACTGTTACTGACCATTCACCACCAAAGGCCAAGGAGCCTTGGGGCTAGAATCCCCTATATCCCTTTGATATTCCAAATTGATGATATCAGCAGAGAGTATGGAAATGGGAAGCCCCGAAAACTTGAAATGATTAAATCAATCTATTCAGCCTGCTTAGATTTTTAAAGATTTCTTCTGTTCTGGCCAAACTCATGTGCAATAGGAACCCAAGTCCCTCCTATTCACCCCCAGGAAACTGGCCATTTTTTTCTTTGAGATGTAGACCTTAGAGAACAAGGCCCTGAGAGATATTGAAAAGAGTGTATTAAAAGAGGCACTGGTTAAGAATTTTTCCAAACTGGCAAAGACATCAAGCCACATATTAAAGAATATCTGTATTAAATAACTAAGCCAATAATTTATTTCATTCTTAGAGATTATTATGTTCAATAGTTAGAGGTGTAATATAAAAATGAGATTTATGTTATAATTAATTTCTATTATATTTGAATTATTATTTACATTTATAAATGTTTGTTGCTATGCTACCCATTTTTTATAATTGATTATATTAAATCTAACCTGGCTTTGCACTCTTTTAAAATTTGTAATTTTTTTCAATCTATTTTTCTATTTATTTTACAATTTCACAATAAAGGACTTTTTTTTTTAAATTTTTTTTTATTTTTAAAGATTTATTTATTTACTTTTAACCATTTTTATACCCCACCCCACCCTCGTTTTTGCTGTTTTTGTGTCCATTCACTGGGCAATTCTCTGTGTCTGTTTCCTGCCCTCTCTTCTCATCTTTCTCCTCCTGTCTTCACCAGGACTCGATCCTGGGAACCTCCGATGTATGAGAGAGGCATCCTACTGTCTGAGCCACTTTAGTTGCTGGATTTTTGGTGTGTCTCATCTTGGCCCTCCCTTTTGTCCCTCTCCTTTTACGTCATCATCTTGCTGCATGGCTCAGCGGGGCCTGACAGCGCACCTGCACACGGGGCCTGATGGCGACTCGCTCGCAGGGCCTGGCGGGCTCACCCACTCACGGGCCCTGGCGGTACACCTGCACACAGGACCTGGCGACCCACACACCCTCTATCAGGAGGTCCCGGGGATTGAACCCAGGTCCCTCCGTATGGGAAACAGATGCCCAACCATTTGAGCCACATCTGCCCCCAACTTTTTAACAGCTAAAAAAAAGCCATTGGTTATACACTTTGGATAGATCATATGGTTTGTGAATATATCTCAATAAAACTGCTTAATAAACAATTAAATAATTGTTCAGAATAGCCAGAAATAACAGCTTTGTACAGCAGGTGAAACAGAGAGATTGAGAGGTGAGGATTTTTCTTGTTTATTTGTCTATTATTATTATTAATGAAATAATGAAAATGCTTTAATAATGAATGAAGTAATGAATGCACAACTTATGTGATTATATCAAATACCATTGATTGACCATTTTGGATAAATTGTATGCCTTATTAATATGCATCAATAAAATTGATTTGTTTAAAAAAAAAAGAATATCTGTAAACCCAAAGCAGGATAAATAAAATAAAAAAATGCACATAGGCATATTATAGTAAATATGCTGAAATACAAACAAGGAGAAAATATTAAAGGAGTCAGATAAAAAAGATACGGCATCTTGGAAGGAGTAACGATAAGACTGATAGCTGGTTTACACAAATGACAGAAGTTGGAAGATCACAGAATGATAATTTTAAAGTGCTAAAAGAAAATAATTTTCAGTATAGACTTCTATATGGAATGAAAAAGTCCTTCAAAAATGAAAGGCTTGGGAAGCAGATGTGGCTCAAGCAGATGGGCACTCACCTACCACATGTTAGGTCCTGGGTAGAGTTCCTGGTACCTCCTAAAGAAGATGAGCAAGGCAGCAAGCTGAAATGACAGGCTGGCGTGGTAAGTTGATGCAACAAGATGATGCAATGAGATGACGCAACAAAGAGACACAATGAGGAAACACAATGAGAGAGATAACAAGCAGGGAGCACAGGTGGCTCAAGGGATTGGGTGCCTCCCTCCCACATGGGAAGTCCCAGGTTCAGTTCCCAGTGCCTCCTAAAAAGAAGATGAACAGACACAGAGAGCAGACAGCAAGCACAAACAACCAGAGGTGGGGGTTGGGGTGGGGGTGGGGGATAAACAAATCTCTAAAAAAACAGAAAGGTTAAATACAGACTATTTCATAAAAATAAAAACTGAGAATTCATTGTAGCAGAACTGCATTAAAAATAAATTCTATCAAAAATAATAAAATACATAGGAATAAATTGAACAAAAGAAGTATATAAGACTTGTAGACTGAAAACTACAAAACATTGCTGCAAGAAATTAAAGAATATCTAAATAAATGGAAAGACATCCCATGTTCATGAATTGGAAGACAATATTGTTAATTTGGCAATAATCCCCAAATTGATCTATACAGATCAACACAATCCCTATCAAAATCCCAGCTGCCTTTTTTGAGAAATTGACAAGATGATTCCAAAATGTATATGAAAATGCAAAGGATCCAGAATAAAGCCAAAACAATCTTGAAAAGGAAGAACAAAGTTGGAGGACTCACACTCTTGATTTCAAAACTTACTACAAAGCAACAGTAATCAAGACAATGCAGTACTGGAATAAAGATAACATATAGATAAATGGAATAAAACTGAGAGTCCAGAAATAACCCCTTACATTTATGGTCAATTGATTTTTGACCATGGTGCCAATACAATTTAATAGGGAGAGGAAAGTTTTTTTTTTCCAAAAAATAGGGCTGGAGGAAATGGATATCTAGATGCTAAAGAATGAAGTTGGATCCCAATCTCACACTATATATAAAACTTGACTCAAATACATCATAGATCTAAATATAAGAGCTAAAACTATAAAATTCTTAGAAGAAAACTTGTGACTAAATCTTAGTGACTTCGGATTAGGCAATAGTTATTTTAGATATGACACCAAAAGCACAAGCAATAAAAGAAAAAAATAGGTAAATTGGACTTAATCAAAATTAAAAATTTTTGTGCTTCTAACAACACTATCAAGAAATGGAGAAGATAATCTACAGAATAAAAGAAAATATTTGCAAATTATATATTTGATAAAGGATTTGTATCCAGAATATATAAAAGAACTCTTACAACTCAACAATAAAAGTCAAATAGCCCAATTACAAATTGAACAAGGGATTTGAATAGACATTTCTCCGAAGAAGAGATGCAAATGGCCAATAGGCACATGATAAGGTGCTCATCGTTAGTCATTAGGGAAATGCAAATCAAAACCACAATGAGATACCACTTCATACCCATTGGGATGGCTATAATAAAAATGATGGACAATAACAAGTGTTGGTGAAGATGTGGAGAAATTGGAACTCTCATACACTGTTGGCAGAATGTAAAATTTTGCAGTCACTTTGGGAAACAGTCTAGCAGTTTGTCAAAAAGCTAAACTTAGAATTATCATATAACACAGAAATTTTACTGTTAGGTATATTTGAGAGAATTGAAAACATATCCATACACAATGTGTGCCCAAATGTTCGTAGTAGCATCCTTCATAATAGCCAAAGAGTGGAAGCAACCCGGATGTCCATCAACTGACGAATGGGTACACAAAATATGATATATCCATAAAATGTAATATAATTCAGCTATTAAAAAAGGAATGAAGTGCTGATACATGCTACAACATAGATGAACCTTGAAAACATTATGCTAAGTGAAAGAAGCCAGACACAAAAGGCCACATATGGTATGACTCTAATTATATGAAGTGTCCAGAATAGGCAAATTCATAGAGACAAAAAGTAGATTAGTGGTTCACAGAGGGAGGGTGGAAGGAGGAATGGGGAGTGACAATGTATATGGGATTTCTTTATGGGATTTCTTTCATTTGATGAAAATGTTCTGGAATTAGGTTGTGGTGATGATTGCATAACTGTGAATATACTTAAAAACTACTGAATTGAACACTTATGTTCTGTAAGTTGATGTGTTTGTTCTGTAAGTGCATGTTCAATCTGCACAATTGAACAGATAGGTGTTTGTGAAAATTTACTGAGCTGTGCTCTTAATATTACTATATGTGACGGTTAGGCTAATGTGTCAACTCTCCCAGGTAATTGTGCCCAGTTGTTTGGTCAAGCAAGCACTGGGCTAACTGTAATACAAGGACATTTATGGATTTTAGTCATCAGTGAGTTTACTACATAGATGCTCATTACATCCACAATCAACCATGGAGATTGCAATGAGTGACGTTTTATCAAATCAGTTGAATGCCTTATAAGGGGAAGTGATTTCAGCATTCAGAGAGAAACTCCCAGCTCATCTTTGGGCAGCCAACACCTCCGGGAAACTATCAAGGACCTTCATTGGACTTTCATCGGAGCCCCTGATTTGCAGCCTGCCTGTGGAACTGGACTTGTACACCCCCACGGTCATGTGAGAGACTCTTATAAAATCTCACACTATTTACAGATATCTCCTGTTGACTCTGTTTCCCTAGAGAACCCTGACTAATATACTGTACTTTTCATACTTTAATAAAGAAGCTTATTTACATTTTTAAAAAGTAAGCTTGCATTGACAGTTATACCTTCTCTTCGCTTTGAGTTGCATTTTCCACAACCAGGAGTTTAAGAATTTAAATCCACAACCAGTGAGTTTTAGAATACACACATGCATGAAGGAAGATTCTTTACCTACATGAAGACCTAACCCTATTCTTTTAAAGCAGTGATAAATGTAGTTATGTGACTTGTAGGCCTCGTGTGTAATCACCATTAACCAAAATAATGAGGCAACTTCTGTGTACCCTGGAATCTAAAACAGGAATTAGAGGTCTTGAAGGGCCCCAAGCTGCATGTGAAAGATCCCCAGCAGCTACTACCCTCATAATTAATTTGATAATTAGAATAGTTAAGCATTTGTTTTTCTGTTCTGTAACTTCAAATTTGTTGAACAGGTTTTCTTTTTCCCTCCCTCCCTCCCATCCTTCCTTCCTTCCTTTCTTCCTTCCTTCCTTCCTTCCTTCCTTCCTTCCTTCCTTCCTTCCTTCCTCCCTTCCTTCCTTCCTACCTTCCTTCTTTCCTTCCTTCCAAACAAATCCATTTTATTGATATATAAAGCATAAATCCATCCAAAGTATACAATCAACGGTATTTGATATAATTACAGGGTTGTACATTCATCACTTCAATCATTATTAGAGCATTTTCATTATTCTAATAATAATAATAAACAAAAAAAACAGACAAACAAAAAAAGCTCATTGAAGCAGGCTACATAGGAAATCAATAGATGGATCTGGAACCTGGCAAGCAGTCCACGTGGATATCTATACCTTCAAGATGGCTGCTGGAAGACCCTCACAAATGAGATTCCCTCTGGAAGCCAGGAGAAGCCGCATTATCATTGGGCCCACCCGGGGGATTGATTGGTGGGGTAATCAATCAAAACAGCAAACAGCTGGAACTCCTCCCATGCCATTAGCAAAGGGGTGGAATAATTAATGGTTTAAAAAGCAGGCACAAAGGTCAAATAACTCTCTGCCTCCCTCTCCCACTCTCTCTTGGGCTGCGCCCTGCTCTCACTGTGTCCCCCCTGCATGGAACAACACGCAAGTAAAACCTGGGCATTTATAATCTATAATGGGAAACTGTCGTTGATAACATCATCACCTCTCAATTTCTCTATGCTTCCCTGCCATACATAGCTGCTATTCTGTTTCTGTCTCTCTAGTTTATTTGTATTTATGTTTTGTAAAAACAGTCTCATATATGTGATGTTACCCATATTCATATTTCACATGAGGTTTCACTATGTTATACAGTCCCATGTTACAGTTTTTAGCTTTCCCTCTAGTAATATACCTGACCTTAGACTTATTCTTTCAACCACTGTCATACTCATATAATAGCTCTGCTGGTTACAAACACTATGATGAGCTTTTACCATTTCTATTCATTTCCAAAGATTTACAAACAACCTTTTTTACAAATTCTGCACACATTAACCCTCAGCTTTCCTTTCTCTACCCTCATTCTAGACCTATATTCTAATTATTAACTCCATGAGTTTATACAATATATTTAGTTCATAATAGCACAATCATACAGTATTTGTCCTTTTGTGTCTGGCTTGCTTCACTCAACATAATGCCCTCCAGGTTTATCCATGTTGTCATATCCTTCATGACTTCATTTCTTCTTATAGCTGCATAATATTCCATCGTGTGTTTACACCACAATTTGCTTATTCATTTATCAGTTGATGGACACTTGGGTTGTTTCCATCTTTGGGCAATTGTGCATAATGCCACTAAGAACATCTGAACAGATTTTCTTAACCTGAGACATATATGAACTGTTTTTTTTTTAATCAAGAAAGAGTCAGTGTGACTAAAGAGTAAGCTATGTGACTGAAGTGTACTCCACCACCTCAAATAGAAGCTATTTTCCCCTTTTGCCTTATTTCCTACATACCATAATTATAAGAGTAAAAATGCCTTAGACTTTTTGTATCTGACCTCTCACTAATCACTCCCTCAGATAATGTGTCTCACCCTGAGAGAAACAAAAACCTTTCTTTTAGGAAATGATTGTTTATATATTTCTAGGTATCCTGCTGGTGTTTTAACAATTGTTTTGTAAACCCATGCTGATTTTTCTGAGTACCAATGATGCCCAGACTAGAGCAATCCTTTCTATCTCATTTGGGGACCTTGAAAATCAAACTACTTCCTTGTTTTCTCCTGGTGTTTCTTTTTAAAGTGGGAAATACTGTTGGGCAAAGTGACCTTCAGGTACAGCTCTTCACTATTTAACATGAGGCAAAACAGCTGTGTTCTGTGAAATAAGCAACTTTCTCAAACAATGATCCTTATTCATCATTAAAATTTTCACAAGGAGGTTAAAAAAAAAAAAAAATCACCCCTAGAGTTTAAAATGGGTTAACCAAATTTGCAGACCACACATTTTAACATATTGTATTACTGTGCAATCCAATAATAGCTAGAAAGACACAGTCTAATGGCTGTGGAGATTATAATAATTTGTTTGCATGTGGAAGATTTTCTGACGAGTTACAAAATGGTTTTCACTCACAGGAGCAAATCTCTCTCATAATCCTGGAGGCATTGTAAAAACAAACAAATATAGAGCTACTTTATACACAATAGTTTTGATGTTTTATCAGCTTACCATTACAATCCCTTTGTCTAAAGTCCTGGCTCAAAATTCCTGAACTGATAGAAGCCCAGAATGAACTATGTTTTGCGTTTCAGAAAGAAGAAAGCAATTTGACAAATCACAGAGTTCCCTCCTGGGGAGGGAGAGAACAGTGTGGTGCTGCACTCTGTTGGACAGCTGCAGAAACATACAGGACACATTTTGTCTGTCTGCCAAGAAAGTCTTCCCTAGGAAATATCTCCAATCACTTTCCCGGGAATAATCTGGCAACTTTCTTTAACGAAGAGCTGCTTCTTTCAACGAAGGTCAAAAGAAACACAACCTGGATTTGTTCAAGTAAAAAATTCAGGCAATCACGGAATCACTATATGGCGTTTGGTTGTAAATTGGAGGGGCATGAACATAAGATACACAGAGGGTGTTTCTCCCATTGGCTTACTGGGTATCTGGTTTCCCACAAGTTAAAAAGAATGTTACAAGCCAGTGCTTGTTACTCATTATAACACATTTAAAACAAAACTGTTAGAATATGGTGAATATAATTAATGCCACTGAATTGTATATTTGAAAGTGGTTAAAGAATTATGTTGTAAAAATAATAATAATAATAATTAAAAGAACAACAAAAGAATTATGTTGTATACATGTTACCACAATTAATAACAACAACAAAACCATTAAATAGTTTTGTTTGATATTACAATAGAAGAAGCTGTATCAGAGGCTGGGATACCAAGTTTCATTTTGGAGCCTGGCGTGTACTTTAATTTTCCATGTCTTCAGTGAATCAGGGAAAATTGCAAAATGGGAAAGAAAACAAACTTCAAAAAAAGCATCAGTATATTTGAATATATACAGATAATAGGATCTTTAGATATTACCATTGATACACACAGACACACATATATATATATATACATACACACACACATTTCAATTGGCTTTTTTTTTCATTAGGGATGGGTTTTGCTGATGGAGTCATATTTTTTCCCCCAGATTTCATATGATCAAGGGCACATCGCTGTTAGTTAGATGGGAGTGTGATCTATGCCTGGCTTTGGAACAGAACACCAAACTTTGATGTAAGCGAGGCTCATTTACCTTATTACCACTATTCTCTATTCAAGCGATTATAAATTATTCTTAAATGTTCATTCCTCTCTCAGATCCAAAGATTCCTAGCTGTATAAAGTGGTATTGCAGAAAGGCTCTTAGAAACATGTTTGTCTGGCTCCCCAATTTTAGAACTGAAAATCAGGTGTCTTGGGTCATAATCTCTCCCCAAACCACCCCTAGCCCCCATTTTCACATTGAGTCTTAGTCTATGGTTCTTATTCATCAAAACTCGTTAGGCTCTTCCCCTTCTATAAGAAAAGTAGTGAATTGGTAGTGAATCAGTTACCAGTCCATGAATGCCTACCTCATACAGAGTCAGAAGAAACCCTATAGAAACCTATGAAATCTGGTGTGCAAAGAATCAAGTTACTTCAATTTAGTTCAATTCAGTGAGAGAAAAAACAGTATCGATCATCTACTCTACCAAAAGTGGTTTCTTGTTTTCAATCTTTCAGTGCCACAGTTAAGTTTAATTATGGCCATTTCTTGAGCCAGCAGAGAAACACTGTCCCCAGGTTTTTTCTGTGAGATAATTTGGAAGACAAGATTGATTGACCACCTAGCATAAGCCTCCTTCATCGTTGGAAACAGGACTCTGATTTTGTTCAGCAGCAATGTGCTCAGGTCTAGGGCATGAACCAGGACGGATCTAAGTCAGGGGAAGGAATCTCATTCCCCTGGCTGGGGAAGACATGTGAGTTAGTTCTGGCCAATGGAATATAAGATTTTCCTCCCTGATAAAGGGCAAGAGCTGCTTGGTAAGAACATCGCCCACCCTTGGTCCCTTCCTGCCTATGAAGCCATGAAGTGAGGCAGAGCTGCCTAGGACCTGGCAGATGTTTTGTGACCATGAGGTGTTGATTGTATAGATGAAACCACTGAGCTGCTGGACCACTCCAGGAACAGCCTAGTTCTGAACTTCCTGTTCCTTATGGTTTAAGCCACTGTGATGGAATATTCTGTTACTTAGAGCCGAATACAATTTAGCTGCTACAGATGGTCTATGCCTCTGTAGGAGGTAATGCTTCTTCACTCGGGTGGCCTGGAGGCGTATTTGAGTTTTGCCAGCCTGCCTTCCACTCATTCTCTTCTCTACTTGGATTGCCCAGCAGCCTTACAGCCCTACGGAGTAAGGCTTGGGGATGAGTTAATTCAGCCTGTATTTACAGCCTGCAGCTGGGCCTCTAAAAGTTTCGTTTGAAAGGTACAAAAATCCTCCATCCAGCAAATTAAAATAAAGTAAAATACATAAAATACAAAATGGTCCTTATTAACTACTTTTAGGTCTGAAATTCTACTTGTAGAGAAGAATTTCTTAGTCTTCAAAGAACCTTTTTTTTTTTTTTTTAATTTATTTCTTTATCCCTCCCCCCGCCCCCCCATTGTTTGCAGTTGCTGCCTGCATTCTGTGTCCATTTGCTGTGTACTCTGGTCTTTTCTTTAGGAGCCACAGGGAACCAAACCTAGGACCTCCCATGTAGAAGAGAGGTGCTCAATCACCTGAGCCACCTCAGCTCCCAGGACCTTTCTTAAATTACACATTTTCTCAAGTGGAGACAAGCATCCTATACTCTTACCAGATAACATGTTAACAGAGATGGAGATCTTTAAGGTTGGGACCAAATGAATAGAATCATAGAATCTATGTGTTGGTAGGGATCTTTGAGGTCACCTAGCCTCGTACATTTATTTTGGAGATGAAAAGAACTGTGGCCCAGAGAGGTGAAATGGTTTGCCCAGATAATGTCCACTTTAGAGCCAGAACCCAGGTTTCCAGACATCCAGCCTAGCATATTTTTCACTTTGTCCCAGCCCCAAAGTAAGTGTGTGAACAGCACATTTTAATGCCTGAAGGAAATTTGCTGCATTTCTCCAAGTGGGTCTGGAGTCTGTGGGCTTGAAGCTTCATTTGAATACTAAGTGTACTTTTTGCAGTGGTGGTGGTGGTGGTGGTGGTGGTGGTGGAATGGCTGTGGTTTCAAAGGGAGGTGCTGATAGATATTGGAAGGAAAAGACACAAGGTCACTGTTGCAATGTCAACAGTAATCAGTCTCTGCTTTGGCCATACAGATTTTAAAATATATTCTTTTTTAAAAAAAAAATCCATGTTCAAGATTGTATTTGTTGTTTGTATTTGCAAAGTGTTGGGGAAATTCTATTAAAAAGAAAATCTGTTACCAATCCAGAAAACCTATCCAAAAGGTAGAATAGAAAAGAGAACAATTTTCTTATGAATAAGTATTCAACCAGAATGTGATGCCTAACAGGCAATCTGCTAAAGAGATTGTCAAGAGAGAAAGGAATCTCACCCTTTCGTATAGCCAAACTGCTACAACCCATTATACACATGATCTTATTACATATATGATCTCAAGATAAATGAGAACTAGTCCTCAAGCAAGAGGACTTGACCAGCATCATTTGTCACACATGATTCATCTTAAATTCACCTAATAATTGGGGTGGCCTTGTGTTTGCTAATTGCCTTTATTATTGGAATAATAAAACAATTCGAAGTCAGCCGCCTAAGCTAAACTCCATGGAGATGGGGAGAGAAGGGTGCTAACTCCCTTAATGTTTACATGTCAGAGGGATGCTCCCAGGTCCTTGATAAGACATTCTTGGATGGTAAGGCTGGCAAAGTCTTGTTTAGCTTTTAAAAAGATTTACATACAACTCAAAAGGGCAAAGAAAGAATTTATAGTTACAACTTTTCTATAGAAATTACTCCAAGAAAAAGGAAGGGAGAGAGTCTCTTTTTCTTTTTGTACCAGGGGAAAAAATTTTTTTTTTCTTTTTTCCATTTGTCTTTACCCTTACAAAAGACACCTATGCAGGCTTTCTCTTTCAAACATTTCTAAGACCAGAGATCCTGGAATGGTTTCTGTGTTCTCTTGCCCTCTGCTGGCTAAATGTAGACCTTCCTAAGAAAGAGACTCTTGATGGGTGATCACTCATGTACATCCTCCCATTCTGCTTGCTTGGTCCATTAAGAAAAAGCCTCCTCTATAACCTTTACACCAGAGATAAAAATCTAGCTTTAGATCCTCCCTTCTCCTCAATATATCCATGACCTGGTGGACCCAGTTCACAGACATCCGTTCATTCTCAAGCATCTTTTGTATTTGCCATCTGCATTTCAGGATTAACAAGTTATTGCATAGTGTACTATTTCTGGATTGTCTCCGCTACAAAATTCAGCAAATTACCATATCAGTATGTAAACGTAAGATGTATCATTCTGTTTTGGTTATTAGGTGCTTCATGTGTGTCTTGTTTGCCCAGTGCGCCCATAAATGCTCTCGACTTTTTACCCCAAACAAGTGGGTTCAAAAGAGGCCTCGGCCTGGGTAACTAAGCCCCCACACCTAGGCCTTCATCAGGGTGAGCAGGGGCCCTCGTGGTGGTTGTACTCCTTGCATTCCCAGGTGTCTTCCAGTCTACCCACAGGGCTCAGGACAGAGTGAACTTGCTTGGGTAAGATACGTCCTTCCCCAGCAGGGCCAAGTGGCTGGAGTGTCGCAGCCACCTGCATCCCCCACTGTCCTGCTGGTGGTGAACCCCAGCTCACGTTATTTAGTTTCTGTCATGGCTGAGTCCCTGCTGCTTTTTCCTCTCTTCCTTGTGATTCTCACAAGTCTTGTGTTCTGGTGTAGACATGGGAATGACTGCTGCTCTCAGATTTCTACTTCTCCATTTACATCCACATTGAAATCTTTACTATGATTTGTCTCCCAGTTATTCTGAAGGTAGAGGTTATTTATTTGCTCTTTCTTGATCTGTATCTTTTCCCCTGGCCTGGGGTGGGGGTGGGGGGGAGGGTATGTGGAGAGATTTTCATTTGGGTGGCTGAAACTATGGAGAAACTGCAGACATTCTCCTTTTACCTATTTGTTTGTTTGGGTTTTTCTTGGGGAAGTAGAAAACAAGGCAAGCAGCTGAATGAGGACTGGGGAGGAGACAGGAGGTGTGAAATAGTTGGAGACTGAACTAAGGTGCCTCTTGAAGTTTATGGTAATAAATTTCAATTAAGATTGACAGCATGATCTTGGGCTTTTCTCAGTCATGTTTAGCTGCATCCTGTTGTGGTTTTGCCAAAGGAGTACAAAGAAATGTGCAAAACAGATGTGAGAAAAACTTTAAAGCACTCCTGGGAACACAAAAGTAGAGTTAAACAAAGGGAAAGACATCCCATGTTCTTGAAAAGTCTTTTGACATCATCAAAAAGATGTCAGTTTTCTCCAAGTTAATACATAAATTTATGGTGATCACATTAAAAGCATACATTTATTTATATTTTCCTGGAGTCAGAAGAGTTGATGCTAAAGTACACATGAAAAAATAACAAGCAAGAATATTCAGGAAAATTCTGAAAAAGGGTGCAAAGAAGAAGAAGAAGAAAAAGAAATTTCCTTACGTTGAATGAAATAAGCCAGACACAAAAAGCCAAATATTGTATGGTCTCACTAATATGAACTAAATACTATGAGGAAATTTATAGAGGTAAACTCTAGAGTATAGGTTATTAGGAGATAGAATATGGGTTGAGATTGGGAGCTGAGGCTTAATGTATGTAGAATTTTTAATAAGGTTTATTTTAAAAGTGTGGAAATGACTAGAGTTGATGGTGACACATTATAGTGAGTGTAACTAACACTGCTGATTTATAAATGTGATTGTGAGGCAGGTTAGTAGAGGAAAACGGAAGATTTGGGTCACAGCTGAAGACCCCGCAGATAACTTGAATGACAGACAACCCGGCCAGGAGACCCCGCTCTGAAACCTCCTGAAGGATCCCATGAGACTCTGGAATGAGAATCTCATTTGGAATGAGAATCCTGTTTGGGGTCAAGGGAAAGCCCTGGCTATCCTCAAAAGGCCTCACCGTTGACCCTTTGAGAAATTACAGCTGGGACAACCAATTAGAACAGCAAACAGACTTTAAAAAGCCCTGACCTGGGGTCCCATGAGTACCACTCTGTAGTACACCCAGAGTCCTTGCCTCTGACCATGTACTTTTCTCGTTTTCTTATCTCTTAATAAACTCTTACTCCCTTGCCTACCCTGTGGTGTGTCCTTAAATTCTTTTATGTGACATAAGCTAAGACCCTAGAAGCCCAGAGCCATCCGGTAACAGTTGTGACTGAAAGGGGTACTCTGCGGACATAAATGTCAATTGAAAGGAAGCCAGAGACTAATCTAGGGATTGTATAACATAATGACTTCAGTGGTGGATGAAGATTGTGGTTAATAGTATAAATATGAGACTGTTCTTTTACAAAGTGTTAAGAAAATGGTGATACACGGGAAAATCACAACTAATGTAACTTAAGGATGATAGTTAACGGTAACAATGTAATATTTTTGTAGCAATGGAAAAGAAGATATATCAATTCTAAGGGACAACAATAGGGGGTATTGTAGCACTAGAGAAACCCAGTATAGCTTAAATATTAAGGCATTGTACTAAACCTTTGTAACCAAGGATTAAGAATTATATAGATGCCTTTATGTTATTTTTAAAAAATAGCAAAAGGTTAATATCTGAAATTGTTGAAACTGGCTGGATTTAGCCTAGACCTGCTATTATGATGGTCTCCTGAAGGGCATGAGTTGTCCAGCCATGAGACAAAGAACATGCCTGGCATTTAGTCAAGCATAAGCTTCATTGGGACTTACAGACAGGATAGAATCTCTGAAAGTGGCGGTTCAGAGAATTAAGTTAGTGCTCTGCAAAGAGATGATAAAATGAGGGGTAATAATATAGAAGGGGTTTCAGACCAAGGACATTCCATAGGGTATGAGAACAGAGTTTCTGCTAGGGTCACGTGAAGCATACACATGGGGTCTGGTGAGGTTTTCACTATGCTGGTAGGAAGGACGTTTACTGCTTTGGAAAGATTATGGTTTAGGATACCATCTATACATTATCTCCCCTCTGGGGAGGGTTGTTAACCTTTAACTAATGCCTAGGTCACACAGGCCGCTGTGGACTTGGGGGGAGCTGAGTCCCCACAGTCATTCTAAACAAGTCTCATCCCTGTTTATGGTTATGCAAAACTTAGCCTCTCCCTTGTGTAGAATCACCCCACCCTCCTGTTTGATATCCACACAGAAAACCTTCTGGCTGACCACTCTGTACTTTCCTATCTCAGAATCTTGATCTCGGATAATGATTGTAACTCACCCTGATTTTGTACCCACCCATCACGTTCAACCCCTTAATATTTGTTAATGAAGGAATTTGTGTCCTGCTCCGCCCCAATTATTCATCAGCATCTCGATGGTGTAAAATATTAGAATTTCTGCAGCTGGGGGAGGCTGATTTGAAATTGCACATCTTGGTCTCTTGCTGGCAAATAAATCCTCTTTTCCTTCCTAGCCTAATTCAGTGTTTGGTGTGTCTGTCTATTCTGTCCTGCCGAGTGAATGAACCTAGGCAACGACCACCCCAGTCCCTCTTTAGTATAAGGGGGTATGGGACTTTTCCTTTCAGAGTAATGAAAATGTTCTAAAATTGATTGAGGTGATTACAGCACAACTCTGTGATGAAAATGAGAGCAACTGGGTGTACACTTTGGGTGGATTATACAAAGCATGGGGCTGTATAATACAGTAAGGCCTATGGTAGAAGATGGATTGTGGTTAACAGAACAAATACGGGAGCATTTGCTCATGAACTCTATAACAAATATATAAAACTAATACAGGGTGTTAATAATCAGGTTGGTTGGAGGAAAATACATCAAAAGTAAGCTTAGTTAACTATATGGGCTATAGTTAGTAGTAATTTTTTTTTTTTTTAAGATTGTTTTATTTATTTCTCCCTACCCTCTTGTTTTTCACTTGCTGTGTCTGTTCATCTTCCTTGTTTCTTTAGGAGGCACCAGGAGCCAAACCTC
Organism: Cabassous unicinctus; assembly: GCA_029593785.1. Classification (NCBI taxonomy): domain Eukaryota; kingdom Metazoa; phylum Chordata; class Mammalia; order Cingulata; family Chlamyphoridae; genus Cabassous; species Cabassous unicinctus. Next base: position 26,267 of record JAQZBX010028991.1, read on the forward strand.
AGACCTCTGATGTGGGAGGGAGGTACCTAATGGCTTGAGCCACCTCCGTTCCCTGCTTTGTTGTGTCTCTCATTATGTTTTTTCCACTTTTCTCATTTTTCTCATTATGTGTCGCTTGTTGTGTCATCTTCTTGCGTCAGCTCGCCCCACCTGCCCGTTGCATCAGCTCGCTGTCTTCTTTAGGAGGCACTGGGAAATTCTGCTCCCTGCTTTGTTGTGTCTCTCATTATTATTATTATTATTTTTTAAGATTTATTTATTTATTTATTTATTTCCCACCACCCGTTGTTTTTGCACTCTCTCTCTGCTCTGTGTCCATTCGCTGTGTGTTCTTCGGTGTCTCCTCCTTTCTCTTTAGGCAGCACCGGGAACTGATCCTGGGACCTTCCAGGTTGGGAGAGAGGCGCTCAATCTCTTGCACCACCTCAGCTCCCTGGTCTGCTGCGTCTCTTATTGTTTCTCCTCTGTGTCTCTTTTTGTTGCGTCATCCTGCTGCGCTAGCTCTCCGTGCGGGCCAGCACTCCTGCGTGAGCCTACACTCCACGCGGGCCAGCACTCCTGTGCAGGTCACCTCTCTGCTTGGGACAGCTCACTGTGTGGGCCAGCTTGCCTTCGCAAGGAGGCCCCGGGAATCGAACCCTGGACCAACTATATGGTAGATGGGAGCCTAATCACTTGAGCCACATCTGCTTTCCTCATTATGTTTTTTCTTCTTGTGTCTCTTGTTGTGTCAGCTTGCCACAACTGCGTGTCACACCAGCTCGCTGTCTTTTTTAGGAGGCACTGGGATCCAAACCAGCAACCTCCCATGTGGTAGACAGGAGCCCAGGCACCTGAGACACATCTGCTTCCCAGTAGTAATATTTTGATGATGCTTTTTCATAGTTGTAACAAATATTTCACAATAATACAAGGTGTTGGTAGTGGGGTGATGTATGGGAGCCCTGTATGATGATATGCATATTTGTTTTGTAAGTTCACAATTTTTACTATATACTTATCATTTATGTGTGTTCATGTGTGAATGATATACTTCAATAAAATATTTTTAAATGAGAAAAAAGAAATGCCCCTTAAACATCTGAGAAGCTACTTAATGTTACTGATATTAAGAGAAAAGTGAATTAAATTGTATTCAGATAGGCGAGAAACATATCTGATTGGCAAACTCAAAAAGTTTGATAATACACTCTTGTTAGTGGAGAACATGTGATGTTATAATTGGTGGTTGGAGTGTAAAATGGGGCAACCTCTATGGGGAAAAATT